>JAOUQW010000032.1:7578688-7602670 GCA_028565825.1 Olivaichthys viedmensis
GAGTCGATCCGCGCGCTTCTTGTGATGGAGAGGGCCCTCTTTAGCTAATGCCACGTTAATAGCAGAAATGTGGAGATGCGGTTGCATTGTGTTTGGTGCAGCTAAATGAGAACGAGCATATACAGAAAACTACATATGCTTATGTGCCCTCTATACAGGACATAAATGTCCCTTCAGCCAGTTGGCGGCGTCCTTCATTGTACTAGCAAGATCACACACAACGCAGAAGTAACCCCCTTGCACTAAGATATGTGACAATTCATAAGAGTTCTTAATAACAATATTTTGGCCGATTTAAGAGTACAAAAGTCCATGTGGACACTCCCAGAGGAGTGTAGAACGTGTAGAATTTACTACCTCAAATCTGAGTTGACTTATTGGTTGCCATGTTAAGGAAACATCCATTTCTGAACTGAGAGGTCCATTGGCTTTATTTGTTCGATGTGGTCTCACCACGCGTTCCATAACGCTTTGTTTGTTTGGCATCTCATTTTTCCCTTGTGTTCCCAGAATGATTCCTCCCCCAGTGTTCATAGCTGTGTTGTTGCTGAGCGCAGCGGGTGTCCAGATGGCTGTTTAGAGCTAACAGGAATAAATTCAGATCAAGTGTGACGCAGCATAACCCAGGCTCGATGCATTTGGAGGGAGACAGTAGCTCGGCCTGGACTCCCGTATGGCAGCACCATTAAACCTAATTTCCAGTGTCCTGCACTCTAAAAGTCCAACGAATCAGGTCCTGACTCTTCTGCCCATTATGGTCATTTTGAACTGGTGGTTATTGCACTGCAGACAGGCTGTCTTTAAGTATTAATGGATACATCAGCAGTTCTTTAAAATTAGCTGTGCAGACGCTGTGCAGTTTTGCTCCCAACCCATTCCTTCCAATTCTTCTCTCCACTCTGCCTTTCGACTGCTGAACTCTCCAAGTGTGGAGTGTGGAGGACAACAACTATTTTACTTTACTGCATTGTGGATGCAGGATTAAACTACCACACAATGTCGCACTGCTGGAGGATTCGTTAATGATGAACCATGTGCCATGCCAGGTTAGTGCTGACAAGTTTTGCTCAGGAAATGAGACCTTAAGTTGTGTGTACATATCGGAGTAGTTGTCTTTAAGTTTATTATAGCTTACAGTAAAACTTGTCAGTATGGAGGGGAAACGGTATGAAAAATTCATGCTGCTATTACTGGACAACTGAATATCATGGTTTTGAGTACATCACGCATGGTATCTGCTTACAACTTCACATTTTTCAAAGAGGACAACATTAAAATGCCATATAACACCGCAGACACAATGCAAGTATTACATTACTCTGTTTGGGAAACTGCTAGAATACTGGGATTTTTAGCAGTTTATCAAAACAATGTTAAAATTCACTTCTGACCTGTATATTTGCTCTTATAGTATGCTTCAAGGGACGTTCCATACTTAATAGTAATGTTTTTTCATGATGACATCATCTACACCAGTACAGTCCAACAATAACTGTAGGGTTTTGTTTATACAGTTTTCTTTTTTATGACTTAAATTTCATCATGCAATTTTGCCATTCATGCACTCGTACACTATGGTACCGTTCAGGCGATGGGGATGATTGACGTCATTGTTTATTACTGTCATTGCTCCTGATAAATGATGATTCATGACCAACTTGGTTGTTGTTTTTGAGACTCTTGATTATTGCCAAGGCAAGACAAATGGGTTGGAGCTCTTTCTTTTTTCTAAAAATGATATTATAAATCACCAACATTTTCTCAATTAATGCTCGCGATGTGTGTCGCTTGAAAACTGGAAGGAGAAAAGTGATGAAAATTACAAGCTGATTGCAAAGCCTTTATTGCCTTTGTGATTGATGAATGAAATATCACTGTGATTTGATTAAGAACGGATATTGTACAGTAAAGCACCAAAGTATAAAAAAAACAATACCTATGATTAGTAAAATGTTGTAATCTTGACATAATCCATCTTAATCAATAGAGTCTTTTCTATACTCAGTTCATTACTGAAACAGTGAACACGTTTACATGCACAGGATCAAAATTTATTTTTAAGTACATGACGTCTGCACCTCTACAGTTGCCTTTCAACATGCTGATAAACCCACATTTTGAAAATGTTTAACATCAAGTAGGGTTGCTAATTGCACATGATGCTGCCCATTTTCCGGCTGGTTTGTAATGGTTTCGCACACACAAGGATGTAGAAAAAAATAGATTAGATTAGAAAAAAGTAGAAATCAGATTAATGGTATACATGCACTGAATCATTTCTTTTTTGAAATATGAAACAGCTTTAATCCGATTAAGAACATGGTGTTTAGATAACCACTTGAATAATCTGGTAACTTCTGAAATAAGATAATGATCAGATTATCTTATGTGCATGTTAATGTGCATGTAAAAGCACTCCACGTCTAGCCAAATTGCTTACTGCGTAAAACCTATTTAACCCCTTAAACTCCAGTACCTGTCGGTGGGTCCAGGCTTACATTCCTCTCTCTCGTAACTACACACCTTTCCTATTAATTTCACTGTAGTTACTGAATAATGCATAGTAGATACTGAATAATATTCTTTAAGAGGAATAATCTGAGAAATAAGCAAAATAACCACCTTTACTTCTGAATTACTGTTTGTATAAATTATGCTGAAAGCTTTCCCAGAACCCAGCTTCCTTTCCATGGCACTATTCCCCAATTTAAAAAGACTGCATTTTGATTTAATGACACTGGAATACACTCCATAACAAGCAGATAAAGAGGTCAAATGTCATTTCTCTCAACGGTCATTGTAAAATTTTGTCAAATTTTGAGATATAATGGCTTTGTAGAAATAAAACCTCCATGACTACCAATTCCTTGGTATTAAGCACGAACAGATTCTGAGTATTTCTGCCTTGTAAGGCTATAGTGGTCATTTTGACCGCATACATTATATTGTGACGTCGGTAAAGAAGAGGCGTGAGCAGGAAGCATTTTAAAACCAGGAAAAATGCTCTTTATTTGGCAAACACACTCTTAAAGCACAACAACGTAGCTTGGTGGTAAGCCAGAGAACTGACTCAGCATGGGGAAAGCCGGCAGGGGTTAACAAATGCCACCGGACTTCTGTCGATAGTGAACACATATAACGTGCTGGCTCAACACAGGCCAGCACGCACAAAAAAAAAAAAAAAATCCAACATAACAGGGAATTCTTCTACACAAATAACACGGGTATACAAATGCACTACCACAATTTAAGGAACTAGCTTGCTCTATTTCCGCTATTCCAGGGAATCAGATGTTATCTTCGCAATGATTAGCCTATTCAGTATCCCATTCGTCCCAAAAGATGTTACGCCCTAACGATGTTACATCATATGAATTTCCTTTTTTTCCTTTTACAAGTAGTTTGTATAATAATTTCCTGTCATGGCCAGTTTGACCATTCTAGCCATTCAGTGTGCTTAGTGTGCATTTAGCCATTTAGTGTGTTTTACATGGACATAAAAAACTTTCTCTGTGCAATAAAACCTTACATTTAAGTTTTATTGTGCTTTTTTTTACAAGTAATCAATTTCAACAGAAACTGATATGCAATGTTAGTAGTATTGCAACGTGCAGGTAGATGAAAAGGCAGGACGCAAGTGTGTAACTTCGGCGTGTTGTTTATTATGGGCAAACCAATAATCGTAGTCATAGTCCATTGCGAGGGTCAAATAACAGGCGTGCAAAGTCAGACAGGGGAATCCATAATCGTAAACCAAAACACGGGCACAAATCAACTAAACTAAGAACATGGACATAAGGCTCAGCATCGACGGCCAGAAACACAACAAGACTTTGCCACAAGACAAAGAAACACAAGGGTATAAATAGACAAACCAATCAAGGGGGTAACACGAAACAGGTGAACATAATCGGGAAACAAACCTATGACAGAACAGGGGCGGAGACAGGACTGAAACCAAAACAAAGACATGTGAAAACGTCAACAAAAGCTAATGACACCAATGGAGAGGGAACCGTGACACCAATGGAGAGGGAACCGTGACACCAATGGAGAGGGAAACCGTGGCAAGTATACGACGTATATGTTGGCATACTAGTACTTATTAATTATTTATTAAATAAATAATGATCAACGCATAGACTTTACATTTGTCTTTTTGACATTTCTTATGATCTTAACATATTAATATTTTATTTAATGTAGAATTTATTCAGTGTTATAGTATAAATAAACATGTACTATTCAATGACCATTCTTGTCGTTATGGAATTTCGGAATTTTTCGGAATAAGTGTTAATATTACATGGTAGCTGTGCAGACAAGCTGGTCTCATAAAACTCTGTCAAGACATAAAGGGAGACATAAAGTACGAACCGAATGTGTGAATAATAATTCACAAAATATCACAAGAAACGCACACAAAATGTGTAGTACAAGTTACAAATTAACGGTTTACGAAATTGACTATGGATTTATGATTCATAAAATTGCTATCTCGGCTGACGTACGATTTGCTTTTGACAGGAAATGAACTACATGTTATATAAATGGCACTTAAAACCTCACACACTTCCTATATCAAGCTACAGTGACTATATTGCTATGCCTGGTCTGATTGTAATCCAGCTGTATAGCCAATTTCAATCAGTATTTACAGCATGTTGTGAAAGAATAAGTTATTCTGAGCCGTTAACAATTACCGAATGACGTATCATGTGGTTTTCTTGTAAGCCAGGGGCTAAACCAATACATCATCAGTTACTCCAAAAGTGTGCTAATGGCTCATTCAGGCTGTATATTAAAACAGTTTGGGCTTAATGGACTAGGCTTGCGTTGTGGATTGCAGATTTTATTAGAATGTGCATGAGCATATTTTTACTTTTACGCTTTTACTGTTTCCTACGACTTCATTCGTATGAAACAACAATAGAGTTTCTACGAATTTCCATGAGATGAAGTCGGTGCAGAGCTTAGGTATTGAGACCTAGCCATTAATCTGTCTACATAAAGCTTCTATAAAAACGCACACACTGCTTACTGAATTGCAGTCATTTCCCCCCCTGATTTCTTCTGATTGCACCTGATTTCATCAGCCCCACGTGTTTCTTTTTTGACCCATGAAAGTGTCACAGCTGCCTGACTGTCATGGAAATGAAGACGTGCAGGTGACAGGAGACATATTTTTCATCCAAAAGTTTTCACAAATATTCACCAAATTTCTAAACAGTCGGCAAAAGAAAATGCAAATGCAAGTCATTGTGCGCTTCCATCCACCCTTGTTAATGTTGAATATTCTGAAGAGGAGCCACAAGATGATTAATCTAAAAACAGGTGGATAAAAACCCCAGGAGAGACTCTGTAGCTCCCTCACACACACACACACACACACACACACACTTCTCAAGACTCGAACATTAAAAATGCAAGATTAGCTCCGCAAACCCTGCAGGATACACGAACAGTTACAGTTCAACTCAATATAAAGAGATGGAGAATGCTGGTGTCTGTGGAACGTGCCGTGTTCAGCGGTGACATTTCACCTTTCCATCTGTTCTTTTTATTTATTGATTCTCAGGTAAATTCCTCATCCAAATACTTTATTTATTTATTTATTTTTCACAGCAAAAGCCTTGAGTAGTACTCTTTTTCTGGCAATGACAAACTACTGCCGAGGAAGCAGAGCTGTGGGGATGAAATGCAATTTGCTCTTTAAAGGTCGAGTGCATTAAATGTTCTATTTGCGTAATTCAGGAGGGAAAGGTTTCACTGGTTTTGACAGAATATTTAATAAGCCATGGTAAACAGCTTCGCTTGAGCTGATCACATGATCCACGCTCTTGTTTAGGCTGCGTTTAATCACAGGGGAACCGTAGTTAATAAAATCTGAATCTGTACAATGGTGTCTTTAGACGGTTATGGGACATTTGCATTGCAAGAAAGATGCCAATATACCATTTCATTTCTTATATTGGGGCTACTGAAGTGATCCTGTCAAAAATCGAATCATCATCCTAAATCAATGCTCCTGATAATATATAATAAGAGGGTAATGATTTGGATACAGAATATCAAAAACAAAAAAATTATGGCTCAAAAAATAACAATAACCTCTGCAAAAACAGACAGTTTTAACTCAAGATAGCTGCTGCACTGAACGTACCAACTGTCATGCTTGTTGAGGTGGGGAGGCAGGACATAAGCGCAACTGCCATTTAAAGATACATTTATTAAACAAACATGGACTACACGGAATACAAACACAGCGTGACATTTAACATGCAACGAAGGACAAAGCATAACGGGTACACGTGGACATTTATAGGAGCACTAATCACACAGAAGAATGAGACACTCAGACACTCAGGTGGGATTACTCAGACAGACGAGACAGAATATAAACCATGATTAACACAAGGTGCGTGGGACGAGCACTGCCGTGCGAGGCGGTGTGTGCGTGACAGAACCCCCCCTCAAAGATGCTGCTCCTGCAGCGCCCACACCGGCATTCAAGGGGGGTCCCCAGGCCCTTGGGCTCCACTTCCCTGTTCGGGTGGTGACACTGAGGCCGGCGTAGCACCGGAGACCAACCACCCTCCCCAGCGCAGCCAGGGAGCAGAGCAATGACCTCTATGGCAGAGATAAGCTTATTGCTCGTTAATTAATTTCATCATTTGATTCATTGTTTAATTCTGATTACACAGAAAGGAACTATTTATAGGCCACAGTGAGTGGAAGTGACCATAACAACAATCGAACAATGGTAGCTAAATAAAATAATGAGTTTGCTATTTATAGATTTAGTTATGAGTAAGCACAGTATGTACAAAACCTCCATTTTTAATGAGACTTGTTATCGGATCTAGACTTAACACTTCTTAGTCTCGTAAATACAAACCTTACCTATTCGTATTTCTGTAGTTATTGAATAATTCATAGTAGATACTGAATAATAAATAACTGAATATTAAGCTGAGACATTCAGGGGTTAAACACTTGTAAGTGGCGAGATAACACCCACCGAAGTGTTGATATCAGAAAATAACAGACTTGGCAGAGAAAACACAAATCGGGACACTTCATTGGGTGTTATCTCTTATGTAATGACCTGGAGGTTATTTTAACATTCCAGATATTCTTATTAGGAACAAGGCAAGCAAAGGGGTGCTGTAATACTGCAAACTTTCTGAGGCCTTGTGTTTGTGTTTGTGGCTGCTGAATTCTTCGGCAGTGGAGCTGCTAATAGCGGATAGATGCAGCTCACAGGTCACGCCTCTGGCCTAAAAAGGCAAAGCAGAATGCCGCTCTGGCTAGGGGCTCTAAGAATAAACTGGCCAGTGCACTCGGGGATAAGGTTACATTTGAGCCCTCCCACTGTGGCCTGTGCTTTCTGACCGGCACCCATGAAGTGCCAGGAACAATCCAAGGGGCAATTTAGCCATTTTAGCAGCTAGCTTCTATGTTTTATCTCTTCTGGTGCATCAAGAGTTTGGAGGCTCTGAGCCCAACGCAGGTTGTAGCATTTAAAAATTATTATTTTTTTAAATCAAGTCATTTGAAACAACAGGTTTCATATTCTGAGGGCTCATCGAGGGGTCCAGGTCCTGGCAGGGACCTCCCTATTTTCATTGGGACATTAACAGGAGAGACAGTACCTTACGTTCCATTGGAAAACTCCTCCCAATTAACTCTTAAGATTGGGGTTTCACCATATCACGACAGAGATGGAAGGTACAGTCATCCTCTTCCTGTTTTAACCATGTTTCTATTGTGTTATATTGTGTAAGCCATGAGAATGAGATAAACAACACTATAGATACACTGTAAAATGCTAGGACAAGTGCAGCCTCTTCGGTGACTGCTTTGTGGAGGAATTTCATGATTGAGGGCTGCTAATAATACGCCATATCATATAGCTCATCGACGGTCTGTTAGGCTCTTTTGAAACATGTAGCCCTTAAAGCATTTTTAGCAATGGCTAACAATTGAATTATGGCTCAATCTATCTGAGAGGAAATATAGCAACTTAATTCGCTTTAGCAATCTGGGTCTCTGCTTTGTATTTTTTCTGTGGATAGTTGATAGTATTTAATTCCCAGATATGACAGTAAAAGTCATGTGCTTTTTAAAGGGATTGCTGGAAAGGTTTTTTTTCGAGATTCCAGGCAAAAATAAATAAAATAAAAAATTCCTGTCAATTTACGGGCATTACCCAAGTTCTTTCAAAATAAGTTTTGAAAAACTTTCCAAAAGCCCTTTTCCCTGACTGGTGATGAAGTTATTTCAAAAGCAATTATTATTATGATGAAAGACTGCTAAATGGATTTCAGCCTTGCGTGAAATAGCTTATTGTTGTGGAGACTTAAAACTGAATTTGATATTCTGATTAAACAGTAGAAGCTGTCAGTCAGATGGATGTAAATAAGCTCTATTTAAAGTGTCAGTATTTCAAGGAGGACTAACGGTGTCTGAAACCCAATGGTGGATTGTCTGTCTACTGACTCGGTTCTCTCAACAGCTCTGACTTACTGGACTGATATTAGTTGCCATAAATCTTAACACTGTGACCCAAGGACAAGGTCTTCTGTCATTTCCTGCCCTTATCTCAGTGATGCGATTGGTGCAGAAGGGCCAGGCCATCACATAAGGCTGCCAACATGGTCTCTGAATTCATTCAAAAGTTGGAAACGGTTAAGATTTGGGCTGGGATTAGCAGCTCTTGCAACTTCATACCCTTGGATTTTGCATCAAATTGGGTTGGTGGTGGTTGTTGATCAAATTTTGGTAAATCTTGACATGATATGCTTAAATCATGTTAAAGGTTTGGTGCACTCTTAAAAAAAAAAAGTTCTATCTACCACCTAAAAGCGTTCCTCGGTTTGTCATTTTGGAGGAACGCTTAAAGGTTCTATGTAGAACCCTACAACAGAGGGTTTTCCTATTCAGAAAAGGTTCCAAGAAGTCCTCTTCAACAAGCTAGAACCATTAACCATCCAAAGAACACTTGAGGAACCCTTTTTTTCCCCAGCAGTGTGATTTTCAAATCAGAACCATTTTTCTTTTAGCTTCCTAAAAGGGTTCTACTTGGAACCCTTTTTGATGGGGGAACACTATGTTGTAGGGTTCTACATAGAACCTTTATGGGTTCTTCCAGAGGGACAACCGAAGACCCTGAAGGGTTCTAGATTTAACCTTTTTTTCTAAGAGTGTAGCTGTCAATAAAACACTGCTCAGAGGAGAAACTCTGGTCTCTGTGGTGCCCCAGGCTCTGCAAATAGGAGAAAAAATAAATGATGTGGACCACCAACATCCCACCAATCAGGACAAAGAACCCTCTCTACTCGCCTGTTAATCGTGTTGCTTAGTAAAGGCTTTAGCTTTGTATGGAACACTGAACGGAAGGGTTGTAGTTGGTTGAATTTTGAGTTTCAAACAGCTAACCACTGCTAACTTGCACCAAAGTCACTGACTATACCTTTAAGTAGCAACTACTTGACATGTTGCATTCACATGACACAATTTTGAACCCACACCCCGACACATAATATTCTCAGAAGGCTGAATGTTTTTTTAGCAAAGTGAGCACAGTGGAAGCTCAGCATATGGCTTTCTTGAGTCAGCAATTGGAGGGGACTTCTCTAATCCCCAACCCAACAACATGGTGCACTGTGAAGGGCTCTGACAGGTGGGCTGAGCTCAACAAACACGCGCGTACACACACACACACACACACACACACACACACACACAGACACACAGCCATCTCTTTAGCGAAAGCAGATGCGGTCTAAAAGGCATTGCAGGCTGATTTTTATCTGTCGTAGGTCATCTCAGGCACCGAGCAGAGCTCCATCTTCTCATAGATTCAGAACAGATCAGCCACATATCACATTGGAGAAAACCATACGCAGAATCACAATGGCTCATCCACGAATCAATCCCTGCATCAGACTAAAATTAGACCATATTGGACCAAATCAATAAAACGCCCTGTAAAAGGAACAGTGTTTATAAAGGTCATGTGTGGAGTGTGTAAGGAATCACTGAGCTGCAATTCAGCCTGCATTGTGCCTCAGATTTATATCTATTTGGAACCGGCCTTTTGACAGAAACAGGCACATCGATACGTCTTCCCAACTGATATAAATGTAACATTTTTCTTTTCAGTGGCCTTGGAAATATTTTAACAATAAATGATTGAAACGAATGGGACAGCACTGCTGTATCAGAGTTCCCAGTGTCGTTTCAAAGTCCAAGACAGTGGACGAAGACAAGAACAAACATTCATCTGTCAGATTTGGTCCTGCCCCAAAATCTCTAATCCTTCTAACTCTAAAGAACTGTGTGGCTTTTTTATAGCACGGACCTCCACCATCACCACTACTGTCCTTGAGAGCAAGGGAGGCGATTCAAGTTCTCCAGCTACGCGAGTGTCCAAACGCACCATGACGGACGATCTGTATACCACCTTCAGCTCCCCTGTGGCCTGGGTGCTGGTGCTGGCCCTCATCATCACCTGGTCTGCGGTTGCCATCATTGTTTTTGACCTTGTGGACACCAAGAGCCTGGAAGGTAGGTGCAGATCTGCTTTTCTTCTTTACTGCATTGGATGTCCTAATGTAGGCCTCACCGTCCCTTCCGTGTCCAACACGGCCTCATCAATTTGGATGGAAATTTACAACCCTGCTAACAAGGGTCATCACCGTAACTATAGCTGGATAGCATTACTTGTAAATGTTAGAAGGACGTTCTGGTAACTTTGAGTGTTAAATACAGGTCCTATATGTTTTTTTAAAATTACGTTGCAATTACGACATTGAGAGGGCAACGTACATTTGTGGTCCTGTGTTAGTCTTATGTGTTATAAATATTTCTATAATAGCAGGAAGCAATAACTTTTTAAATGCTCTTAGGATGTTGGAAAGAACATTCTTTGTAATGTTTACTGGACCCTAAAAACTAATGTCCTTATAACTTTTGAGGAGGGTCAGAGGACGGCATTTTGTTAGCTGGGAAATGGTTAAGGATAGGGCAAGAGGCGGGGTTAGCACTCATAGCTTTTCTTACGACTTCATTTGGACAAAATCCAATAACTCCTGTTTCTTGGAATTCCCATCAATTTTGAAGAGATCGGGTTGGTATGGTTTATATCCAGAACACGACTGGGGACGGTGTTGGCATGGTTTTTTGAGTGGTTATCCATCAAAGCAGTGCTATTTTGCTCTGAGGTGGTGTTGTGGATCGGTCGCTAGAGCTGATGAATCCAACAATCAAAATAACCTATATGCCAGGTATTAGCATCATCACAGATTTATGCTTGGGGTAAAACTGTTTATGGAGAACCGACAATGTGAGGCTTGGATAAAAATTTGGAGAGAGATTAGAGAATGTGATAAAGCCTGATAGTTGTTTGCTTGATGGGAGTTTATCTAGAATGCCACCGCGTAGAACGGGACCTGGGAGTCGGGCGGAAGCTTTATTGGTCCTGATAGCACTGACAGTGATAAAGACAGATAGGGTGCTCCGTTAGCTGGTGACTATCAGGGATGGCCATGTTCACTTTCAGTCAACAGTAATCGGAGATCAGGCCATGTCCTGTCTAAGCTCATCTCTCATTTGGGCTTTTTGACAAAGTACTCCATTGCATCATCGCCTGATGAAATTATAGTTATATTAGGCAAACTTTATTATGATCGATGTCTATGGACATTATGAACATTTGGTCATTAGTTTACGTCCGTGTGTTTTACACGTTTTTGAATGTTGTTCGCTGATGACAATTTTGAGCCATTTCAAGATGGCCGACTGTGGATTTTGTGAAAATTGTCATTGCTTAGATGGATTTTGTTCTGAACTGGATTATTTCTCATATCATATTTCACTCATATTTCATTCCATTAAAGAAAAGGTCTGTTGTCTAACAAGTATGCATTTTTGAAAGTATTTCAAAAGTGGGGACCTTTTTATATTCAAAGCCATTGATCTAGTTGGGTCTAACCCACAATTCATAAGGTCCCTGTGGCCCAAACGGTGCTGCAGGGACACCCCCAAGTAGTCACTTTCACTCATTCATTTCTAATAAGTTTCCTCCTTTTTCCACCCTGTCCATCCCCATGTGTCATCCTGTTGCCATCCAATAAAAAGCCCATACATTATACTGTGACGACCCCTGTTTGCCACCTGGTAAAGACTCTCTGCCTGCAGTGAAGTGATATTTGCCTGAGTGTGTGTGTGTGCTGTTGCTGGCTTTCTCTCTGTGTGTGTGTGTGTGTGTGTGTGTGTGTATTTGACTTGTTTGTGTGTGTGTGTGTGTGCATGCATGCAGACAGGGAGCAACTGTCACCATCATTTCATGCTGTGGTGGATTTGAAGATGCACATTAACTGATAGCCGCCTCACCTTTCAATAAAAATGCATTCACTCCTCTGCCTTTCTACTTTAATCATTCTTATTCAGTGTGACACTACGCCTTTGAGCAGTGCATCCCTATCATGATCTTGGACTTTTACACTGCTTATTATAGTGTTCAATAATTAACAAATTATTCATGTGCTATTTCCTGTGTGTTTATAGCAGGGAAAATGGGGAAAAAATGTGCAGCGCATGGGCTTCTCGGAGATCAGTGAAATAAATAATATGCAAAATAATCAGATGGATTGCTTGCTTTGGATGCACACATACTGCATGATGTAGTCCATTGGATATTCTGCATAAAATCCAACAATTACCAGCTCTTTAAGTCACTTTTCTATCTGCCAATCAGTCCTGGTTGTAGAGCTACTGCATGATGTCATGATGTGTAACACATCAGGTAATGGCATAGTATGTGCATTTCTTAGTGCAGTACACCAAAGGCATAATGTCACCTGAATGTCACACACCACTCTTTCTTCCTCTTGTGTTCCACAAATGAATTTCCTGACAATACCCATCAAGATCCTGATTATCTTGTAAGCACCTACTTTTTAGCAGTATACTGCTTACATGTTAGCAATATACAGTACAGTAGATTATTGACACATAAATGCATACTAATAGCAAGTTCTAGAACATAATTAAAATCACTCAGTACTTTACAATTTGAAACACTGTAAAAGCAAAAATCTTCAGAGAGTTACTGTATAATAACTAGCCTTACTGTTTAAACTCCCAATTTTGTTTTTAGAAATGGTGCCACAGGACAAGAAAGCTACCTTTTGTTTTTTCAAAATGAAACAACAACTGAATTTTTTTTAAAGAAACATTAAACTTTCTTAAATTAAATAAAATAAAATAAAAAAACTATACTATATAAATATATATATTTTTTACTTCTATTCCATTGTCAAAAGATCTTTCTGCTGACGGTAGGCTTTCCTAATTGAAGCTTAAATGCAAGAACTTAAATAGGTTCTTAAAAGGGTTTAATAACCCTAACAGCTAACTGAATTGTTCTTAAGAACCAGAGTAAGAAAAAAGTACAATAACGACTGAAAAAAATCTAGCTTTTGTAGGATAACACATGAAATAAAAAAATTATAAAAACTGATTATTACTTTAACAATGTAAAATATGCCAAGTCCCTGAAATAATTTTCTTAAATTATGGGTTCCTTCAAGCCCGCATGGCTTTTGCTAGCAGTGTGCCGATTGCTCCCTTCCACCCTTTGAAGTCCCGCGTCAATCTGTTCATAATTTAGATTACAATATTACATTGTTTAGCCTAGTTCTAACATTTTTATACTTTGAAGGCACTGTAGCTTACAGCTTGTATGTTACTTAGCAGCAACCAGTATTTGTCATGCAGAGTTTATGATGTGACATTTCATTCAGTGCCTTGAGAAAGATGAAGAAACTTGATTTGCCAAATGTTAATGCAGTCTTCTATGTTGCAGATACTCCAGTTCTTGTCAGGAGAAGGGAGAAATAATTTTACCCCTCAGTGCACTAGTGAGCACTGATCGAGAGGCCTAAGTGGTCATCTCAGGAGAAGCACACTCATGCGCTGTAACACACCGAATCATGGGGAAGAATGATATGCTTGGGTTCATCTAACGCAGGCTTACGGCTTTGCTTTTTCCGAGTGGGTCTGTCAAGTATAAATACATATAAAATGATTGTACCCAAACACACAGCATAAAGCATAAGCAAGGCAATCAACCAGAAACAGATAGGTTAACATGAATAACAACAGTTGGGCATAATTTTAATATTCACAACTAATTTCCAATAAACCAAAAGCTACAGTAAAGGACCTTGGTGGAACCCTTGACACTATTATTTGATTCCCATATTAGCAACATCTCTAAAACCTCTAAACATTTGAGAAACATAACCGAAATAGTACGTAATGTATGCTAACCTTACATGACACTAAGAAACTAGAGTAACACTTTACTTAAGGGTGGCGTTCATAGGGCTACATGACACCTGCATAAGCCCTTCATGACAACTGATATAAACCTACATAAACATATATACGTCTGTTTGTGTAGATCTATGAAAATGACTACAAATCATTATGAAAACGTGTACTTGTTTTGGTAACATTTTAGGGCGGTGTTCATAGGGGAGACCTACATAAGCCCTTCATGACTACCATAACTAGCATCAAAATATATAAACATTTATAAAAAGCTGCCATGAAGATTGCTTTTGTTAAACTTGATGTCAAGTTGACATAACACCTGAGTCAAGTGAGATGATTGTTGTTGACATAAGGTTGTTACACGACCCTTTCTGGGCTGACCTAACGTTAGAAGGTCATGACAATTGACTTTGTAGCTTAGTTACTTCTGGTATGTCAGAGTCACATAATGGCGACATAGCGTCCCAAGGAAGGTTAACTGAACAAAGGTGAGGACTTATAAAAGATACTTTGCAGTGTCTCCTGCTGTATAACAATGTTACAAAGTGAAGGTTTTTACAGTGACGATCATTACACTGTAACAACATGTAGTAACACGGGTTTCATGTTTCCCTTAAGTAACACGAGTGTCATATTTCTGCTTATAAGATTTTTATGAATATCTATGACAAATCCATGACGCTGTCATGTAAAGTTATGTATATTTTCTCTGGCTCTTAATTAAAATGCGTTTCATTTTACTATTTATAATATTTTTATGAAAATCCATGACAATGCCATAACACTGTAGTTAATTTTTACAATTAACCTTACTTGCCAAGCTATGTCGCATGATCACCATTATGTGACTCTGACATATCAAAAGTATCTGAGCTACAAAGTCAGTTGTCATGATGTTTTAGCATTTAGACCAGAAAGTGTGATAACACAACCTTATGTCAACAAACTCAAACCTTATGTCACTTGACTCAGGTCAGGATGTCAACTTGGCATCAAAACTGACAAAAGCAGTCTTTATGACAGCTGACACCTGTTGGAATAAGTCTTTATAAATGTTTATGTGGGGTTATGTTAGTTGTTTGGAAGGGCTTTTGTAGGTGTTGTGTAGCCTTATGAACACCACTCTTAAATCAAAGTGTTACAAAAAACAAGAACATGCTTTCATAACCTCTAGATTGGACTATTGCAACGTGTTGCTGACTGGTTTGAGCTAGTTCAGAGTGCAGCTGCCATACCAGAAAAAAAAAATTTCTGAGCATTTGATATTAACCAAGTCTTATTCAAGCTGCACTGGCTGCCTATTAAGTTTCACATTAACTACAAAGTCCTGCATACAGCATTTGGCATATTTTTCATTTGGCATATCTATGATCTCCTAAAGCAGTATAGCCCATCCCGAGCAATTTGCTCAGCTGAGGCAGGTCTACTGTTAATCTCGAGGATCACTCCCAGCTCAGCCAGTGGAAGATGTTTTTCATATATCGCCCCTAAACTCTGGATGTTCCAGAGAACGTTAAGAATGCTCTACAGCTTAATAGGCTTTTTATTTATTTATTTATTTATTTTAAATCCTGGTTAAAAACAGACTTGCTTAGCCTGGACTGTTTGCAGAAATTCAGTCTTTTATTTCTTTAATGTGCTTATTCGTAAATATTTTACACTCAAAATGCTAAAGTTCTATTTAAATAAATGCTATTGTTATTACTAATGAATAAACTACAGCACATAACAGAATGGGGTCAATTTGTATGTAGGCTACAACAGGAATTAGTTAAAAAACATATTCTACATCACATAATCTTTACACCACATCCCGTTTGCACTGCATCAGAACATCTACACAACTCCAAAAGGTTGAGGATCGCGGCACTGGGGACAAACTCCTTTTATCCACTTCTTTTAAGACTCAGTTGAAAGATGGTTTTGTTCTGCTGTGGCTTTATTACAGCCCAGCACTCATGCCTGAGAGCGTCTTGGAGCTCCCCATAGGAGTGAACTCTTTGATGCCTGCTGCTCTTTTTGGAAACCTTGAATTGTCCGGTGTCCTATAACACGTTAAAATCCAGTGATAGCTACTAGGGAAGACATTTGTCTTAATAATCAGGATTATTACCATGAGGGATGGTGCTTTTTAGTAACTAAGTCAAGAACACACCATTCTTTGACTTGTTCGAATTTTTCTTTATTAACTAAAGCTACAACAGTGCACATGGTTTAAAAAAAAGACCTCAAGGGCAAAAAAGTTCCTCAAAAACCTTGACTCTAAATGAAATGTAAATTAAATTATCTGAAAATTAGATAATAAGTGACAAATTGAAGTGGAATCGCAGCATGTCTACGTTAGGCCGTATGAATTGGCAACAAATATCCTGCTCAGAGATCCTACTAATGAAATGCGTTTCAATTTCTCAGTGACATTTGAATAAAGGGCACATTTAGCAGAAATAGAAAGGAAAGAAACATTTCAGAACGTTACCTGATTCAAATAATAATGAGGCAATTTACATGCCATCTCCGACTAAACATGATTGCTGAAGAGGTGTAGAATAAGGACTGCCATAACTGTTTCACATAAAATAATAACCAAAATCATCTTAAACCTGAACTTTGGCTAAAGTTAAAGCGCAGTAGTGACTCATGCAAATGTGTGTGTTGCCAGGTAACATGGTTTAAAAGCGGCCTGTCTTCCACAGCCAAATAAATTCCCCTCATTACGCATCTCCAAAGTTTGCTCTCGAGCCTTATTCCGCATACAGTTTGAAGAGTTCATGCCACCGTCTTTGCTCTCGTCTGGCAGGCACTCACTCTTTCCATCTCTTGCTCCAGATTGACATCTGTTGTTTATCGGAGCGTTAGCAGCCAAGGCCATGACATGACTCGGCACAGACAGGGAGAAATGAGTGACGCTGGGGCGAGACAGCTCTGAGAACAATAATGGATTTTTATGAAGTAGGTTAAGAAGTTAATCAAACAAATGTCAGTGAATTCATCAGCGCCGCATTAGCATTTCGGTTCAGAGAACATTTCACAGTGATGCGCCTTCGCCTTGAATTCTGATTGTCATGCGACGCGTGTGCGAGTTCATAGAAACGAAACACCAATTGTGCACCACAGATCCGAGAAAACTAACAAAACGTTTAACAAAGGAAAATAACGGTGCGTTGAAATCATTATATTTAATTGTCAATTGACAAATACGTTGTAGAATGAAATTTGGCAGTTACAGTAAACAGCATGAAACATAATACAGCCCAATACACAGATTAAATTAGCATGGAAGTTCTAACATGTTTACCTAATGTGCAACTAAAATCCATGTTGATGTAGTTGCATATACATTCATTGAGCAAGTTACAAGTTACATACATTGCACATGTTTTCAAAATAATATATTGAACATAAAGGGTGCTTTTTATTAACTGTGTCAAGAACACACCATTCTTTTGAGTTTTACGAGTGATTTTTTCTCTCTTGTTAGCTAAAGCTACAACAGTGCACATGAAAATTAGCTTAAATTATCTAGAGCTTTAAATTAACATAAAGTTTACTTAATGTGTGTCCAATTTCCATGTTAATGTGGTTATATATTTTAATCAAGCAAGTCACACACTTGCATATTTTTTCCTAATTAATAAACTAAGACAGACATCACATATGTATGTGCTAAACTACAGTCACTAACCCAGCCACACTGCATTCGACTGCCATGTCTTTCTTGCATCTGATTTGCTAATCACCATGGTGACTTTGTAGTGTACAGTGCATTTATCTTTTTATATCTCACGTGCATGTGTTTTGCTATATTCACATTTGATGCTGTAAACGTGCATTGTGTTCTTGCCCTGCTTCATTCTGCACGCTCTCTGCAGCTGTGTGTTGGTGTACGTGCCGCTGTGCCACTCCTCTGCTTTGTGTCTCGTCTGAACAGGACCGCAGGCGGCGCGCGTCAGGAAAGCCTTCAAGGAGGCAGGCGGCCTTAGAGGCAAGCCATCTTCCGCATTTATGCTTTAAACTCTGCAATGGCCGTTTGTGTTTCTTCATCAACTAACCAAGGAAATACTATATGATACAACTGTATGATTGAACCCTAAATTACTGAATTATTAACTCTTATGTGACTCAAGTTATATTGGGTTTTAGGCATAAATGTGAGTGTCATTGGCAGTGTCTTTTTAAAACTCACTTTATCCATTCTAACACAGCATTAACACATTAAACTCATGGTCAGAGATTGTGAAAATGCAGACTGAACTACAAATCACAAGCCGTGTACATTACGTTTATTCGGTACACCCACCTGTTTCTACAATTTGTCAGCCCCCCTTTGCCCCATCCACCAATGAAAAGGGACCACTGCTGACCAGAAATTTCTTGTGGTGGTGCATTTTCAGTGCAGGGGTGACACTAACATGGCAGTGGCATGGTAGTGTGTGTGGCGCTGGTACGAGTGTATTAGGCACAGCGATGTTACTGCTGCTCGTCCACCACCCAGATGGGTAAAAGTTAGTAATTGTATAAGAAGTACCAAATGGTAGGTGTCCTCACTGGTCTCCCCAAATGCCGTGTTCCCGCTCTCCTCTATTTTATAGGTACCTGATAAATTGGTCAATGAGTGTAGATATGGACTAGGACATAATAAACTGGCAACACTTTTAAAACACTCATAACATTTTTTTTTATATTCTCATTGTGTGTGAGCAATATAATTAAAATATCTACTGTTTAATAGTTGTATTAGAACATGTGACATCTTTGAGGCAATCAAAAAGGCTCTATTTTCGTGCAGGCGTAAGCCAATTTGCTTGTTAATACCGGCGTAATGCTAATTTGGTCGGACATTAACCAATTTTTTTCCTGTTTGCGCTCAGTTCCTGCTTTAGAGGCCATAAAAGAATGCAAGAGTGCTGATGTGGGTGGTGCGGCTCAACACGGAATGTGATAAATTAAATTTTTACAATGTCCTTGGCTTAAAAATGTGCTGAGGTTACCACCTCTTGAGATTCCTCTTAGTGCAAATGCAATGTCAAAACAGTATTTTCCTGACTACAAGCAAAGGCTTAAAAGTCCTGTTCCATTTCTTACAACCTGGTTTTGTGTATGTTCACCATTTACAGTATGTCACCCCACTTCAATATAAATAGGCTATGTCACCCAAATATAAACTAAATACAACCAAATCAAATATTTTATCTGTAACGTAGAAGAACAAACAACTGAAGTGTAAATCAGACAGTTGACACATCGTATAGAACATCATATAATTAATATAATCAATAAAATGTTTAACAAAACGAATTACGTGCCAGACTCGGCAAATGTATTGCCGTCACAGGGATGAGGAATTAATATAAACGCTAAATGTCATTGAGACTCCCACACCACCAAAGCGCACAAGAAGACAGAAAACACATTTCTTGTATGTTCTATCAGTCAGTTGGCTATTTCTACCTCATTATAAAAATGTCCCTGTTCTGCGCTTCAGTTTTTAAATAGAATGACAGGAATTTATTTGATTGTCTATCACCTAACCACACCTCTTGATAATGTATTCATTCAAACTCCACCCCTTTTTACAATTACCGCCTGCACCGATAGTCGCGAAAATACCACAAATATATAACGCTGCGATCCTATACCTTATCTTTGCACTCTGATTGTGGCTTTAATTCTCTGAGAGGAATAGGGATGTTCAATGACCACACAGATAAAATACATAGAATGTATTTGAATGGAAATGGTCACTAATAGGCTGTAATATGAGTTTGGATTGCGTTGCATGCTCTTCTGTCATCTCTGCATGATGCTTTTTACCTCATAGGCTGTGTGTTTTATCACCAAAATTGGATGTGTATTTTGTCATGCCATTTACCAAATCACTGCAGACAGACAGGCTTTAGTGAACATTCCGCTGAGGAGAGTGACGTGACCATGGATGGACAAAGCATAAGGAGGAAACCCAAAGCACACTGTAATACAACGGCCACTATATATGATTAAAATATATTTTTCATATCCACAGCTGTATCTCATTTTGTAGCCTGTTGTGTATCAGTTGGGTTCTGTTGATTTTGTTATTGACCGATCAGATGTTATCGAAAATGTTGATTTTGTTATCGATTGATCAGGTGAACTGTGTATGAACAGAGAGATTATCTGAGCATATTACATCAATGTTGAAACAGCTCATATGTTGCTAAGAGGTGATGATGTGTCGAGGTGTTTTGATGTGTGTAACTGTTGAGCAAACTGACGTTTGAATTATATGTTACCTTTGCATTTCCCGAATGCAGTAGGGTCCAAAAAACTGGAGTCCATTACCAAGAACTGTTATTATCTGATCAATTATTTTAAAAAAATTTATACAGTTTTGGCAGATTACATGTGGATTTCTCAAAATGTCTCAATTTTAAATAACGTGTGTGTTTCCACCTGTGGCATTGGCCACACAGTACACCCTGCTGAAAAATCCAGCTTGGTCTGACCAGCTACCAGCTGCCAAAACACAGGCCGAGCTGATCAAACCCGGTAGACCAGCTTAGCCAGCTAGGAAATTATTTTTCAGCTTCCTTATAACTTGACTGAATTGATCAGTAAATGTTTGAGATTTTCTAAATGCCTTACTGTTGTGTTATTTTCTTGAAACAATGTGTCTACAATGTTACATTAGTGGCGGTAATTCATAAACTGTTTCCCTCTACCAGTTTGACCAGCTCGGCCTGTGTTTTGGCAGCTGGTAGCTGGTCAGACCAATGTCTCTGATGAAGTCCAGATCAAAGGCAGATCTAATCTTTCTCAAAGGAACGCTTATACATTCCAACTTTAGGAACTAGCAATGTTGCTGAGCTAATCACAATGCTAGCATAATTTGAATCTCCTTCATCATCCAGATAAAAGTGTATTTTTGCAATTTCACAGCTAATGTGTCCTTTTTTAGTCCTCCGTCTCTGATAAAGGGCAGATCAAAACCCGTCTGAACAACACACTCAAACATTTCAGGAACAAGCAATGTTGCTATGCTACTCCTCAAACACAATGCTAGCAAGATTATAATTTATTTACCCATTCAGAGTTGATGTGTCCTCTTTCAGCCTGCAATCTCTATTAAAGTCCAAACCAAAACACATCTGATCTTTTAGGGGAACGTTAACACACTACAACACTTCAGGAACTAGCAATGTTGCTATGCTACTCCTCAAACACAATACTAGCATGATTTGAGTCTTCTTCATCATCCAAATAAAAGTGTATTTTTGCAATTTCACAGCTAATGTGTCCTTTTGCAGTCTTACATCTCTGATAAAGTTCAGATCAAACCAGGTCCAATCTCGTTCAGCGGAACACTAACACACTCCAACACTCACATTTACATTTTATCCAAAGCGACCTAAAGTGAGCTGAGCAGTTGAAGGTTAAGGGTCTTGCTCAAGAACCCAACAGTGGCAGTGTTTCGCAGAACCGGGATTTAAACTCACAACCTTCTCATCAGTAGTGCAGAGCCTTAACCACTGCCCTACCACTTCAGGAACTATCAGTGTTGCTACTCTAGTTCTCAGGCTCTCCTCCTTCACTATTGCGTCTCTAATGAAGTCTGAAAGTGCTCATCCGTCTTTTTTAATCACTCCATGTGGGAACTCAGATTACTTTTGTCTTCATCAGTCGTGAAGTCGCAATCATCCGTCTCCATTATGGGCTATGACTCTGGAGCTATCGAACAAAAAAAACCCGAAAAGCATCCACAAAAACGTTATGCTTAAACAAGCAGAATTGATTGAGTGACTCAGACATACGGCAGGCGTGACCCTGTTCGGTCGTGTCTCATTGAAACCCGCCGTGTTGTGTCATTTTATTTCCTCTGTTCTTCAATCTTCAATTGAAGGTTGGGGACTCATTATTAAAAGATTACTCAGCATGGAGCGAAAACCTCTGGCTGGATGTTAGCAAAACAAACAGCTTGTTCAAGACGACGGAGACGATTAGAAAGCTAGCGTGAAGTTAATACATGCAGCTTTGCTATTGGGGGACATATCAGCTTTACAGAAGCCTACTGAGAGGCACGAAGGCAAAACTGTGGAGTAGAAGAAATTATTTTAAACATTTAGGAAGGAACTGAGAGTCGACCTTTGATCCACGTCTCGTATCTTGTGCATGAGCTTGTGCATGTATTAATTACATCAAATACCTCCTCAGAGTATCACAGCCCAGAAGCGTGTGCTAATATAATCCGAAATGAAGCATCAGAGTCTCATTAAGGCTTGTTTGGTCAGACGGAGACTCTCTGATCGCAGACGTGTTTATTCCGAAATGATGCAACAGCAAACATGCAGCATGAAATATCACTGAATGTGGAGCTCATAGCAAAGGAACCTCAAGGTTCTGTACTTTGTAAACACTTGACATTTACGTTGATGCTAAACCATGAAAAAGGAAAGAAAAAGTGTAAAGTTTAGCGCCCTCTACTGCCTGAGAGGTGAATTACAATTACAACTAACACATTGAAAAGCCTCCCATCCCCCGAGCCGAGACCACCCCCTCTGATGATGAAAGTACGCTTGTTTTGTGAATTGCCATTTAAGGAAAAGGGGTGGGACTTGGTGGCTGTGTTGCAGCTGGGGGCGGAGCTAATTTCCAGGCCAGAAAAATGTAAACAGTAGCCTGAAATAAAGAAATTAACGAAATCCATTGCAAGGCAATATTGTGAATGTTTTTTTTTTTAAAGTTTTATTTAAAATTATAATGTCAGTACAGGTCTAGAAACACTACAAAACATGAAACATTACAAAAATATATAATAATATTTAATAAAATCATAAAAAAAATACTTGTAATGAGTGATGGGGCATATAAGAGCAACGTGCAATATTTACAGTTACACTTAAAGACACTTCCTTTAAAAATGCTGATAGTTTTTAAAGGAAGTCTGAGAGATGTCTTCCTACACTTAATATTATAGAAAATAAGAACATTCCCAACATCTGTGCAGGTTTTCTGTCCACCTGATTTATTATCAAACTACATAAATTCCTGTTTTAATAATTACTCGCTATTTAGAAGCCAATCTCTTACACAAACTCCATGACTTGCGCTTGGTGCTTGGCCCCCTGTTATCGCTGCTTACCCAGTTTCCTCACCTTTGTGTTAGCTTAAGCGACTCACGCACTTTTGTTTTGCAAATTACGTCCAGAATGTCTTTATAAGGCCTGGTGCCTGAAAGTGAGCGTGTTGTGTAGCGCAGCAACATGACGGCTTCATGAGACGCACCTCAACATGATATTTAACATTTAAACCCACATTTGACATTTGCTATTATAGTGATTAGAGCGTCACCCTGCTGCGAGGCCAAAACGCCCGGCGTATTTTTATCCCTTACCCAATTCACCACTGTGTGTGTGTGTGTGTGTGTGTGTGTGTGTATGTGTATGTGTAAATAAAGGAGCATTCTATTCTATTCTATCATCCTAGCTCTGCTACAGGACAAGCGCTCTCATCGGAGTGTGCCTGACTCCACCTGTCTGACAGGAGGCAGCACGTGAAGCTGGGAAAACACGTCTCTGACTTCCGAACCATCAGCACCGGTTCCCCTCAAGGCTGCGTCCTTTCCCCTCTACTCTTCTCCCTGTACACAAACAGCTGCACCTC
>JAOUQW010000032.1:7611306-7621955 GCA_028565825.1 Olivaichthys viedmensis
ACTGTAGAATAAGTCTGTAATGTAATGAAACGTGGAGAAGGTGAAAGGGGTGTGCAGATTTTCCGGCTTGACTGTATGTGTAGGCAACCATTATTTACTTACAGTAATGCACAAGTCAATTCAAATAACCCCTCAAATATAAAAAGTCAACATTGTGTGTGGGTGGAGGTGTGTGTGTGTGAGAGAGAGAGAAGAAGAGAACACATGCCAGGTTTACCATATAAGGAAGGAATCTGGCCTCACTGTAAATGCCATATGTGAGTGTCTAACAGATAAAGAGGACTCCACTGGATGCAACAGATTTGGCAAGAAAACCTCCCCTCTAAGAGAAGCCAAGTCATTTCCAACGCCCAAATAAAACCCTCTCGCTCC
Organism: Olivaichthys viedmensis; assembly: GCA_028565825.1. Lineage (NCBI taxonomy): Eukaryota > Metazoa > Chordata > Actinopteri > Siluriformes > Diplomystidae > Olivaichthys > Olivaichthys viedmensis. Next base: position 7,611,679 of record JAOUQW010000032.1, read on the forward strand.
CAGCACAAACAACCGAGTGAACCACCCGTGCATGCAGCTCCTTACTGGAGCATAAATAGATTTCTGCACAGATCACAGCCTTATCAAATCCAACTTCTCTGCGCACTAACAGGCTAATGAAGTAATCACACTGACTCATACATACTTAAAATGAAACCTGACATGTACAGTGCCCTCCATATGTACAGGAACAGTCACATCAGTGTAGTTTATTGCAGTATACTCAAGCACAATAAAGTACAGAATATCATCTTTTATTTAAGGGTATTATAAGGTATAGGTGTTTCATAAATCACTTCATATAAGAGTTATAACACTTCCACTCTTATAACACTTCTCCCATTTTAAGGTGACACTACAGTTACAGATAAGCAGAGATAACCGCTAGGAATGTATGCGCTATATTTTAACCTTTGCTTTTGTATTTGGTGTCCGTTTTTGGAGTCAGTATGTAAATAATACTGTTTATGTTTACGAATGAAAGCAATTTGTTCATAACCAGCAGTTCTTTAACCACAGTTCATTCAACCGTCACAATAATTAAGCTCGACCTACAATAGTTATAGCCACAAATATATTGTATGAGAACTACTTTTGCTTGATATTCACCTTTTATCAAACGATTTGAGTATGCAGCAATGGATACCTAAAGGTGTCGCACTGTAAGGAACTTTTCACACAATATTTCAGTTTCATGGTAAATCATGTAAATAATTTTGCTGGACCAATATCCTGAATGACTGAACCTAAATTCACATATTTTTATTCACCTTTTCTAGATATCTAGTTAAATAAGTGTGTGTGTGTGTGTGTGTGTGTGTGTGCATGTGTGTGTGTGTGTGTGTGTGTGCATGTGTGTGTGTGTACTGCTTGTGTTATGCCCTCCCCTACTGTTGGGAGATTTGAGAGGTCAGGAATAATTTGCTATTTGTTGGAGATTAGTTTTTTTGCCTTCTCTGATCCACATTCATTATTTACTTTTTTTTTGTTTGTTTCAGTCCTCATTAATGTTCCTCTATAACATTCACCATTTTCTCTATTGCTGCAGGAGAATGGAGTGCAGTGAAGAAAAAAGGTTAGTATTTAAGACTCAGTTAGCCGTTTAAGGTTACAAGCTACTACTACTACTACTACTAATAATAATAATAATCATAATAATAAAGTCGCAAGTAGCTATCATCTGGGTCCAAGCACTAATTCTCAAGTAATCCTCAATTTGCAATTCTTATTGTAGCATCTGCTACTGATTTACACTTTCAGTCAAAAGTTTGGACACACCTCTTCTTAGAAGGGTTTTCTTCATTTTTACCATTTTCTACTATTTTAGAATAATAATGAAGACATTAACCCTATGAAATAACACATATTGAATTATGCAGAGACCAAGAAAAGTGTCAAACAAATCAAAACTATTTTCTATTTGAAATTCTGAACTGAGTTCCTGATGAAGCTTTGCACACTCTCGGCATCTTCTCACCCAGCTTCATGAGGGAGCTTCACCCAGAAGCCTTTTCTTAAACTTCCCAAATAGGCCGAGCGACTTGTAGTTTGATTGGTAGTGTATGTCTTTAGACTGTTTCAAAATGATCATTGTTCATCCTTTGGAGTGCCCATTGTTTCTTTATTATAAACATACTGAGAGATATGAATTTTAGTAAAATAACAAATTTATCAGGCATTGCAGCACCCCTAGATGTCAATAGTTGCCAAATTTGGCATATGTCTTTAATTATTTGAATTTGGTCACAATCAGTCAACGCCGACTGAGTTTTAGACAATTGAGTCAGGCAAATTACTCACAGTGAGTGACTGATATGCTACAGCCAAATAATAAGGAAAAAATGCATTTTTTTGGATTTAGTTCAAATTTTGAGTCCCAAAATTGCCTCAATTTAAATTTTGAGTCAGTCCGATGAAAAAATCAAGGACTAGTTTGAAAAGTGTTTTTTTTTTTTGTAAACAATTGACAATTACAGAAAAACACTAAGGTTTACAAAACACTTGTATTTGCAGTGTTGTAACATCAGAAGGAGAGGCCAAATATAACATGGACCCAATTTCATGTCTCCATAATAAATAAATAAATATAATAATAAAGAGATATATGATATATTTGGGGTTTTCTTTCGGAAACATGAGTGGCAATTTCTTATTTCGTTGCTTAGGGTAGTAACAGCCATACTTGGATGTACCACTCAGATTTCCAGTGGTTGATTCACGAGAGCATATTGATCATTATCGGTCAAATGGTTTGGTCCATCAACTCCATGAACTTGAGTGGGGTCTAAAAAACACATACTATGCAAATGAGCTCAAAATTCAAGTGGGAGGGGCTTAACTGACCAAATTACAAATTTGTGTGGCTTAAACTAAGGAATCTGGGAAAACCACATTTTTTCTATATGCCTCATGGTTCAGGAGATATGGGCCAAAACACAAAAAAAATATAAATATGTATGAATAAATGAGGTCATTAAGTTTATTATAGAAAGCCTAGTATAAAGCAGTATTAAGCAAACAAGTATGCCAATAGCTCTCAGGTATTTTGGGTGAGACTACCTGATCAATTTAGGTCAGTCAGGTTCAGTCACATTTTAAATTCAAAACCTGACTAAACTATTTTCTTTATTTAAAAAAAAAAGAAAAAAAAAGGTTACAATTATTTGACCAACTGTGCTGAAATTTTTTCAGTAGCCTCAGAATGTCTTGTTTACACACTGAATTCAACATTTTAAATCCATGCCAAATGATGAAGCTTACATAGCACAAAACATGACACATTTCGGCAACAACGTTCAAAAGCAGAACGTTTCGGCAAGTGAATTAATAAGCGAATAAAGGATTGTATACAAACCTCACAGCAGAGGCTGGTATCATGAAACAGTACAGGACAAAGTGTGTGTTGAGGAGAACAATACAAGTTATATGAATATGAAAGAGAACAGTGTAGGATGAAGTGTGTGTAGAGGAGAACATCTTTACACTTTAATGAACCACACTGCACATTTACTCTCAAATGTTCACTCACACATTTTATTATATACAAATAACTAATGACTTAATTAATTTTCATCAATTTTCCATCTCTTTCTAGGAGAATTCCTACCAGCACGGAAAAAAGGTTTGTGACTTGAATAAATAAACCTACTAATTAAACTGTGTTAAGAGGTGAAAGTATATTAATAAGCACATGACATTTTACTCGTGTTTTCCTCTTTTCTAGAAAAAATTGTTGTTGTTTTTCATGACAGTACCAAAATGCATGTACCTTATTAGCACATCGGTGAAAGAGCATTAATCAGCATTAAAGCAACGAGCATGTCACTCCATTATCCATTAACAGCTTCATGAGATGATCATTAAATCTTTGTGCTCGAAAAATACAGCTGTGACAACACAACACATGTCTAAAAAACCTTTCAGCTTCGGCTAATTTAGGCGACATAATAAAGGGAGTTTGTGAATAGAGTAGTCCCACCTTCGTACTGTGTAGGCATTTTAATTTTCATTCAAACTATCCTTTTTGCAAATTAGGCTTTCATAGTTGCTAATATGTTTATTTTACTTAAATCACATTTAACCTCACCACGTGACATTGAATGCTCAGAATACTAAATTCTAACCATGACGGTTAACATTTTGTGCCTATATGTTATTATATGGTGCCTCTATGGTAATTTTGAAGCATCTACAGCTTATTGATTCAGCAGCAGTTTTCATGGAAGTGCTAAATACATAGAAAAGCACTGTTCCACCATTTGCCTCAATGTGATCACATAGAATGTAATAGCAGCTGATTTACACATTGATTTGTCAACTAAAATGATCTAACCATGGAGCACACCTGTATGCATCTGTATGAATCTAACTGAATATTCTTATACAAATTAAAGGTGATCTGCTCTTGCAAAAGCAACTTCTGGGCATAAGTCTGAAACATTTTGCATCATGTTCATCAGAAAAATCTCCTTATAAATTCTCCCTATTTCATAAAGCTATTTTTTTTGGTTTGTACCTCATTAATTCTGATATTTGTCACCTAAGTGATACAGATTCATTATACAGCTTCATGATACAGTTGCAGCACTGCAGGCCAAGGAGATCCTCCAGAAAGAGGAAAAGGAGAAGAAACTGGAGGAGACTGAGGAGGAGGAGGAGGATGAGGAAGACGAAGAAAAGGCGGAGGATGAGGCGACACCTGTAGTGGAGGAAGAGGAGGAAGAGGATGATGAAGATGATGAGGAAGAGGAGGAGAAGGATGAAGAAACAGCAGATGAAGGAGAAGAGGATGATGATGATGAGGAGGAAGAGGCAGAGGCAAAGGCTGACACTGTTGCAGATGAGGATCAGGCTAAGGCAGAAGAAGAGGAGGAAGAGGAGGAAGAAGAGGAGGAAGAGGAGGAAGAAGAGGAGGAAGAAGCAAAAGCAAAGCCTGAGGTAGATACAGAGGAGAAGCAAAAGAAAGAAAAAGAGGAAGAGAAAGAAGAAGAGGAGAAGGAAAAAGAAGAAAAAGAGGCAGATGAGGAGCAGGCTAAGGAAGAAGAGGAGGAGGAAGAGGGGGAGGAGGAAAAGGCAAAGCCTGAAGTAGCTGCAGAGGAGAAGAAAAGGGAAGAAAAAGCAGAAGCAGATGAGGTAGTTGCTGAGGAACAGAGAGCAGCAGCAGCAGCAGAAGCAGACCAAACAAAAACAGCAACTGATGTTGATGAAGATGACGCTGGAGAGGAGGATAAGGATGCTGCCAAGATCTCTGAATTAGAGGAAAAGAAAAAAGAAGCAGTTGGCATCCCAACAGAACCTGCAGATGATGGAGCTGTGGACGAGACGACAAAACAAGAAGCAGCAGAACCTGTGGATGACGATGAAGATGATAAAGAGGCGGACGAAGAAGAGGAAGCTGTGGATACTACTTTGACTGCTGATGTTAATAAGGAAGACACAGACAAAACTGGTGAAGATGCAGCAAAAGGTAATGAACCTGCTGATGATAGAGATGATCTAGTCACTGACACCGACGCCAGGCCTGCAGTTTCAGCTTCCTCTGAAGAAGACAAAGAAGACCGTGATGATACAGAAGAAGCACACACTGTTCCAACAAAAGCTGATGAAAAAGACGATGAAGATGAAAAAACTGCCGAAGCCACGGATGCTGTTGACAAAATAGCTGAGGAAGATGAAAAAGATGAGAAGGATGAGAAAGACCTCAAAGACACAGCTATAGTTGAAACTACAGAAGAAAAGGCCACTACAGAAGATGCAGCTGAGGACGATGATGTAACAGATGATGACCAAAAAGACCAAGATGACCAAATTGAAGACAAGGTGGAAAAAGATGCTGTCAAGGCTGAGCTTGAGCTTGAGCAGGGAACCAAAGATGATACAATCATCATTGCTACTGCAACACAAGAAACTGGTGAGGATTCTAAAATAGATGTTTATGACAATGAATGGTTGTAAAGAACGGTTGTAAAGGGCAAAGACATGACAGAGCTCATAACTCTTAATTTAGTTGACAATGGGCACAGTAGGAGTGCTGGCTAAGATTTTCTTATAACAAAATCATTGACAGTTACTACAAAGAAATCATCTGACAATAGAGATTTGGAAGAAAAGGGCGCAATAAACAATAGACAGATATTCACACTGGAAATGGCCTTCTAGATAATCGTTATGATGTCAGTATCAAAACTGAGAACAATGGAACTGTAGTGCCTGAATTAGCTGATGATATTTCTGAACACATGACAAGAAAGAGGAGGCAGAAGAGATAGAAACGAGTAGGTAGGAGAGATGGAAATAGAAGTTGAGGAAGATTATAGATGATATAAACGTAAAATTGGTTTTAAACTAGCTGAAAATGAGACAGGGAGGAAGATGGCAAGGCTGATGCCTCTCCACTCGAAAAAGTGATCATCAACAGGGGGCTTCCCTTTCAGAGAGGGCTTCAAGTAGACCCCTTTAATGAAGCTAAACATGTCCATAGATTGATTGGTTGGTCACTCGTTCTGATGATTGGTGGGAGTCATTTCATAACAAATTTTGCTTTTCCATAAAAAACATAATATTGTGTTTTGACAAGGTTTTCTATCTACCGTCTTCTTGGATTTATAGACACCAAAAAACTAGAAGATGAAAAAGTAGAGGCAGAGAAGGAGGCCAAGGCAGAAGAAAAGGAGGCAGAAAAAGATGAAGACGAGGAATCACCAAAACCAGTGGCTGAAAGTAAGTCATATAAAAAAGATAGCAACGGATTGAGGACTGGATATTATGTAGCTACTTAAACACAAGTCAATTCTTTAACTGAATATTCAGAATAAAAGCAAATGAAATTAACAGCCACAAAAGAGACCTGATAAAAAAAATCTAAATGTATATATTGAGTTGCCTTCCCCTGTTCTTGAAAATCTACTAGTTTCAACCACAATATAACACTTGGATTTTTCAGATTTTTCATTTTCTTCGAAGAGAGCGCTCTTTAAAGATTTCTGTTAATTTGTTTAAATTGAAAATGTAATATAATTTAGTACTCTAGTTCTAATGTATACATTATATAGTACATCAGTGGGAAATGAATGAAACAATACATCAGTGTGATGACAAAATTTGGGAAGAGGCTGTTTACCTGGGTCTGATCTGTCTCAATATTGGGAATGATGTAAGGAAACAAATTGATTTAAGAAATTTTTATTTATTTATGTGACCTTTTTTGCCTAGCAGATTTACAGAAATCCGGGTCTAGACCCCTAATGAGCAAACCAAAGGCGGCAGGAGCATGGAAAAACTGACTAAGAACAATAAGAAGAAACCTTGAGAGGAATCGAGACTCAAAGAGGGGGACCCATCCTCCTCTGGTCTACATTGGAGAGAGCAGGGTTCCCCGGTTCCAATCCTAGAGGGTCAAGCACAGTTTGGTGATTTTTCTGCTCCAACACACCTACTGAACCTACTTATTAACTTGTGAGTTAATTCAGGTGCTTTGAAGCAGGGAAAACACTAAACTGTGCTGGACTTCAAACATACTGTCACGGTCAGACCCGACAATACACACACTACCACCCCGCACCACCAGAGGTCGCCCTCTCCGGAGTACTGAGACTTACGGGTCACATGACCACATTCTCACCTCATTAACTAGAGTATAAATACACACACTACACAAAGACGGTTGCGAAGTTTTGTCGTTGTTATGACTCAATTCCGAGCGTTTCATTCTCTGGCTTCCTGGTTTTGACCTTTGTCTGTCCCACAACTTACGAGCTTTGGATTATCCCTTTTGCTACTTCCGCCTCGCTATTTGCTTTCATGGTTACCGAACTCTGGCATGTATTACGACTACAATATTGGATTTCCCTGTCATCTTCAATAAACAGTGTTGCACCTGGATCCTAGTTGTTGTGTCCTTGGAGTCCGTAACAATTCTAGTCAGGGATAATGTTCAACATGGCATCCTGTTTTGCTCTTGAAATGGTAGCAAAACTGTCTACAAAATGCCAAACTCTTTCTGTGTACTGTATATATAGCCTATGTTTCCCCTAGCTCTTTGTGTGACTTTAATTTGATGGCTGTCTGTTTGTCAGAGGCTCAGTGAATTCTTGGTTATCGTTAGTATTCTCGTTAATCTTGCTAATGTATCTCATGCATAGAGTAATCACAGTTTCCATGTTCTAAGAAGATTTGTTTTGCTCCTGAATCATGGATACCCCTACTCCCACCTGTGCCACCTGTTTCATGCATCCGGTCTCGTCCCAGTTGAATAAACCTGGCTCGCACGTACACCTTGTCATTTTCATCTCTTAAACTCGTATCATCGTTACAGCTATCCTCACTATTATTTCCCTGTATCAAACCTAAGGACAATAAAGTAACCAAGCCGACTATAAACCCAACACGTTACTATAGAAACAACTTCACAAAACTATTAATCTGCTATTTACACCTGTAAGAAGTCTGAAGGGATGTCACCATTTGAGCTTGCTGTCTTTTGCAGTGCATTATGGGTATTCCATGGCCGCTAGGGTACATTGTTTGTACACTATCTATCGCGGTGCATTGTGGGTGTAACGTGTGTAGCTGCACGGGAGAAGAGGCAGGACGCAAGTGCGGATATCTCATGTGTTTATTGAAAGGGTTAATCCATAAATCATCGTCACAATCCATAGCAGGGGTCAGGTAACAGGCAGACAGGCGTAACGTAGGCATATCCATAAGCGTAGTCAGGGCACAGGCGTGGGTCAAAAACAGGAAGTCAAAAACAAAGAGGAAATCAAACAAACAAACAAACAAACAAACTAACTAAACAGGAGGAACAGAAACTGGACCGCGGGACTAGAGACACATGAAACAGACTTGGGAAAACGCTCAGAGTTGACGATAGGAAAACACAACAATACTTCGCCACGATGCATTGAAACCAGGGGGTATTTAACCACAAACGGTAATGGGATAATTGATGCTAATTAACGATTGACCAATAGGAAACCAGAGGGGGCGTGAACAGAACCTAAACAAGACACGTGAATAAAACAAAACAAAAAACACATGATTTACAACACAAACACGGAAGTGCGCGGCTCGCTGGAAACTGCGGTGCGCACTAGAAGCGGGAGTCCGCGGCAAGGAGACCGTGACATTAATGCTTCTATTTGGATTTTAATAATATTAGTATTAATGATATTTAAACCCAAATATTTATAGAAGTTCACAGCACGGTGAATCCAAGACGTGTGCACATGGTAAAGGGAATTAGTATTGGCCACCAACTCCGATAAAGTCTATGAATTTGCAGCACATTTATAAAATGTAGCACATACATTCTCATTTTGATGAAAGTGTTTTCTGAATTTGTATAGCACCTATGAATTTGCAGCGTATTTATAAAATGTAACGAACGTGTTGTAATTTTGAAGAATGTGTTTTGTGATTTTGCAGCACATTTTTAATTTGCAGCTTATTGGGATTTGTCATCCACTGTACTTATGCATTGTTTGTAAAAAAATATTTTAAGGAAATTAAGCCCAAGACTTACCTGTGCAGGTAAAGAATTTTGACTCTCCAACACTCAGCGCCACCTTGTTCAGGGATATAGACAACTGCAAAAATCCTGAAATGAAGAAGAAAATAAATAAAAGGACAGAGAGAGACAGAGGAAGAATGAACTAGTTTATTATCTTTTAAAAATATTTCCAACACAATTAGGAGAAAAGCGATATTTATCAGCCACCTTCTCCTTCGTCCATCAATGGAAAGGAAGGCTGACAAATTGTGCATCGTAAAGATGAACTACAGTGAGTAAATGTAAAATGGCCAAGGTAGGTGTACCTAATGAACTGGTAACTGAGTGTACATATGGTACTTCATTAGACCCCAGAGAAAAAAATTTATTCGGTTAAGACATATGATAAGGTATTTGTCAATTAGCTGATTAGTCAAACCAGATGTATCAGCAGTCGAGTAAAACTTCAACCTCTGCAGGGCAGTGAGTCCCCAGGGCTGGAGTTAAAAATCACTGCTATAGGAGAACTCAGGAGGAGGGAAAGATTCCAGTTTCTCCAACCTAAAAGCATTCATTCATTGTACGTGTTGGCAAATTCAAGATGGAGGGCATTCCCTTTCCCCCTGTGTTCAAATACTGCTCTTGAGTGCCCAGGGCTGGATTTGTGAGCCACTGCTATCAGAGAACTTGTACGCATTGGCAAATTCATGATGGAAGCATTGGAATCAGCATAGTGATGACCCTGTCCTTTGGGACAACTGGGCAAATTTTTGTTGATTGTGCGATTGGTAAAAACAACAACAGCAACAACAGCATAATAATAATAACAAAAACAATAATACAAATAATAATAGACCAGATTGTTTGTCAGGCAGCTTCTTCTGATTATTATTTGTAATTAGCAGAGGAGGGGACATCAATCATGGATGTAGCTATAATGTAGTTAAGCTACATTATCCATGCCATGTAGTGTAACTAGCTACATTTCTCTGACGGATAGCTTTAATGTAACTGAGCTACATTGTTGTGGAGTAACTTCGCCACGCTTTATATAAAGGAGAGCACAAATTAAACAAAAAGCGAGCATAATTGTACTAATTCAATAACTTGAATTAGCAAATTGACAGCACAAAAATCCAATTGTGCACACACATTATGATTTCTTGACCTAACAAGGTCATTAACACTCACCGAACACTTTATTAGGAACATGTACACCTTCTCATTCATGCAATTATCTAATCAGCCAATCGTGTGACAGCAGCGCAATGCATAAAATCATGCAGAT
>JAOUQW010000032.1:7648266-7658577 GCA_028565825.1 Olivaichthys viedmensis
GTCTCTAAAGCACTTCTCAGGAAGGGAAACAAGGCCAAACGCTTGGCATGGGCTAAGACATAGCAGCATTTCACAGTAGATCACTGGAAAAAAGTCCTATTTACTGATGAATCCAAGTTTGAGATGTATGGCAGTAACAGAAGGGTTTATGAAGATGAACAGAAGAGAGATTGATACCACAGTGGATCAAAACAACAGTGAAACATGTTGCTGGACTTTACAATGTGCTCTCAGACTTTTGGACCCCACTGTGTGTATACTATATATCATGCACATGATGTGTGCATTAAACTACAGAGTAAATTCTCTTTCACAAGTGATCATGTGCCAAATAGGGCAGTCATTCAAATCCCTATTAATCTCTTAACTTTCACAAGAAATTTGGATCTGTTGATTAACATAACTTACTAGAATAAACGCCTGACAGACTTGCTGTACTTCTATAACAGCAGAGATTAAATGAGTGTCTGATTGCCTGCTACGTCACTCTGTAATTGAAGGCTACTATGTGTTCCTGACACATCAAGCGCACAATAAAATAGCAGCGATTGATTGATTTGATGGTTGTGCATAAAGATGTGAGGGGGGCATTACAGAGATGTCAGAGAGTGTTACAGTAATATCACTGAATAGACAGAAAACGGCAAAGGCAGCTTATTCCTACTCCATTCACAGGTAAAAAAGAGAGAAGAGCTGCCAAACCTGCTCCAGAGGCGAGGGAAGCTGCCAGCAAACCTGCTATGGAAGAGATAGAAGTTGCCAGCAAGCCTACTCAAGAAGAGAAAGGAGCTGATATAGAGGGTAAAGATTTAGATACTTAATTCTCAAAATAAATAAGGAATAAAACACGACGGGGCGTGCATTTTTAGGAAAATAGTTGATTGTTTGTCTATAGCTGCACATCCCGTTTTATTCCATTTATACCACAGCTGTTTGACAATGATTACACAGTTTGTTCTTTTTCCGCTTATTGTTAGGCTTACATTATCGATATGTGAAGTCCCTTTGAATTAGTTTTTACTATAGAAACCAAACATATTATAACGTGCGGATTAATATAAATACTTGTGATTTGCCTTGCAGTCGGCATTACGTCATAGCCGTGCGGTTATAGAAAATTAATCAACACCTTCTGACCAATCAGAATCTAGAATTCAACAGCGCTGTGGTATAATCATCTATAAAACAGCTAAAAATGCAAATTCTTTCTTTAATTCTTTCTAATGCTTCAAATTTGTCAATTTGTTCAAAAACAGCTGGTCCATCTGCACCAACAAGTGAGTATAGTCCTGTCATGCTTAAAGGTGTCATTAGTTCTGTTCATGTTTAATATGCTAAGTGGTGGTGCTACGCCTAACTATCAAAAGATGCATTTTTATTTTCATACAGAGTATATATTAATGCTCAGTATTTGAACCATACCTGCATAAGAGTTAAATAGCATTTTACATACTTGCCATTTATAGAACATGGGAAAACTACCAAACGCTACAAGGCATGATTAAGGTACCATCTCCATCCACTGGGTGACTCGATTAACATCACCGTCTTCTAAAAACAGGGTCTGACTAATTCACAGAAATGGAATGAACCAGATGGGATTGTGCTCACAGGCGGAAAAAAACATTATGAAAGAGATGTAAACGTGTTTTTTTTTAAAGTTATCAATAAAACTGCACATTGAGTTAATAAAGCAGGCAGAACAGCATGGTTGGCATTATGGGATGCACCACTCTGCCAGTCCCATTGCATTCAATAACTACCTAGTCCTTAATTATCTTCCATGGTTAACTTCCACAACTCTTGCTGACACTTTCCACTAAAAAAAATTCTTTATTCACCTTTTCACACATTCATGTTTCACAGCCTTCTTTCCCAAGTGTTGTTTTTTGAGCTCTGGATGGATGCTTTCAACCCTTTTTTCCCATATATTGTAGTACCGTCTGAACATTGCAATTTGTGCCAATTTATTCATTGATTTAAACTTTTCACTCCTATGAGGCTAAATGAATCTGGTCTCATAAGAAATTTATAAGGTACGAATGCTAACCCTGCCTCTAAGCCTAACCTTAACCTTTGTATCTTTTCACACAACTTGAATCGTGGGCTAAATTTCAGATTCACACATACCTTAAATGATACTGATCTGTTGTTTGCACTGTTTATTTTTCTTTTTTTATGTGTCAATTAGAAGAATCAAAAGTTGAAGAAAATGTTACCGAAGGGAAGAAGCCAGGTAAGTATATTCAATAGCAACTTCTGTTACTTGTATACATTTAAATATGGCTTTCTATGTGCCACAAGCAAGGACTTTAGAGCCACAAAGTAAATGACAAAAACATAAGTTTTCATTTCTGATTTAGAGCATATTCTGTATATGGCATTGATTTCTCTTTGACACCTTAGTGCTTCCAATTGACTAGGTACTGGGGGCAACCACTTCTCCTTGTGGAGTTCAGGAAGACCCTCATAGTGATTGGGCTTCATGTGGATGAGTTCTGGATGTGGCGAGTCGAGTCATTTGGCCTCCTGTAATGGGCCTGGACCACTGAACTAAACTGAAAGTCATGAGGTTTTATCAAGAAGGTTTAATCAAAAACTAGGGTGGCAACTGGGAGTGTTGTATTGCCTTGTTGATACAATATTGACAATTTTGAATAGTCTTATAGATATTAGGCAAAATTTCTTGCTGGGCTGTCAGAGGTTATCATCCTAAGTTCAAAGTCATACCCTCATTCCAAGTGTTAGTCCAAAGCCTGGTTGGCTTATGATGAGATTACAAGCACTGCACAGGTCAATCTTGGTGGAGATCCATGCTGACGATCTTGGCTGTCAAGCTGATGGTGGCTGTCGTTCTTCACAAAAGACCTTGAATGACCAAAAAAAAAGGTGGATGGTCAAATAAACCTCTGCAGTAGTTCCCACTTGATAGTTATTATATATTATATATTGCCTCCTGCATCAAGAAAAATATCTTGTACATCTTGTACTTGGCAAATAAAGGAACGATGTAGACCCATGAATGTGGAGGACAGAATCTTATCTATTCATGTATTTATCTTATGTATTTACTGTAAGTCAGTCTGGATAAAAGCATCTGCCAAATTGCATAACTGTTGTCTGGCAGGAGGTCAATAGTGCAATTTCAGGGACAATGTGGCGGCATTTCCATCACATTGATTTGTTTAAGAACTTCACTAAGTCTTGGTAGACACTAAGCACCAAGACTTTAAGGACTGGGACTTTAAATGGACGTAATCTCAAGAATGTAAAAAATAAATCTTAAGAACCAATGCTGTCAAAGTGGGTACAGCTGAGAATGGCCCAGGGAATATGCGTGGTGTGCTCCCGCATCCAAGGAAATATTTTCAGTGTGGGCATCCCTGATACTAAGAAAACAGTCATGTTCTTCCTCTGGCCAGGGTTTGGAGGGTTTGGTAGGTTTGGGCCAAGAAAAAATCCAGCATTGGTGAGACACCCCCACACTGCTGGTGAGAAAGAGAAGCTGGTGGATTTTCTCACTTGATGCGGTACACAGATCTGTACTTTTAACTACATTGATTTGGCCAACAAAGTTTCCTGTGACACTCATTCAAGTCAACAAGATAGTTGGCTGGATTCTAGTCTTCAAAGGTCTTTTGCTTGTGGTCCAGGTGAATTAGACATGGTTACAGTAACACAGTAATGAGGTAAAACAACACAGGAAACTCCTTTGGATAGTTAAGGGTTGTTAGTTTCCTAAAGGGATCCTACCTGGAATCTTCTCTGGTAGGTAACCCCTCTGTTGTAGGGTTCTACTTAGAAACTGTAAGGGTTACCCCAGAGGGACAAACTATTTTGGGTTATAGATGTAATGATATAGATTTAGTGTACACAGTTTGGTCTAACAGCAAGACTTCACAGAGCGACTGAGTAAAAACCCAAGAACTATCATGAGCCCTAACCACTGAACATGAACTTGAAATGAATAACACGATGGAACCCTGAATCAATCTCAAGTTTTTTAACCTAATCAGATCATTGTTGAAACTCAGGGATAAATAATTTCTCAATTTTCCCCTCTTTAACAGGCAAGATCCCATACTTCCAGTGTGTGCTAGTGGGTGGAAAAGCCAGCCAGTATCCATTACGTCCGTTATCTCCTGCCACGACTCCTGCTATTAACCCGGCCATGATGAGAGCCATGATGGAGCAGAGAGCCAGCGTGCTGGAGCAGAAGGCCCGGGCAGCAGGGCAGTAGCCCAGAAACCTGTTCTATTCTGGGAAACCCTGCTTCTAAGCTGCTGCTGATGCTCCCATGCTGCTGCTAGTCTCTTTACCAAGCTCTTTGCTGAAGTGCTAACCAAGACTTATCACCAGACAGAGACTTCCTGCTTTTTTATTTGTTATTCTGTCAGGCTATGGGTTTTAAAGCGAATAAACGATTCCTTTTAAATAGCTTTAAACAATTAATCTATGGTCACTATTACAGAAATATTTATTTGATGCTGATCAATGACAATGCAGTACCAGTTAGAGGAGCACAAAGTTTACATGACAGTACAGTACACACAAACACACACACAAAAACTATACAGTTTGAATTACATTGCATATAATGTTTAACTATAGCATTTTACAGTAGTAACATTCAGGGCTGAGTTTCCAAATTGCAAATCTTGCAGCACAGAGAGCATTGCTAAATGGTAGAGCGAGCATTACACTGAACACTCTCTCTACCAGTTAAGATGATCTTAACTTTACTATGCTTTTGGGAAACTGGGCTCAGATCTGTTTACATTTGGGGAAGTTTTTATATGCTCTAAAAATATACATTTATTTATTTATTTATAAGGCATTTACAGTAATTTATTTGCAAGGCATAGTAAATTTGTTATTGCTTTGCTAAAAAATCTATCCACATGTAAACGCTGGAGATTTTTATCTCTTGCCACAGGCCATTTCCTTTATCTCGCCATAATATGATTAGGTAAAGAGTTCCTGTAATCAGGCACCACTGTGCATCTGTGTTATTATCTTATTACAGGAGACTTGTATTTACGTGTAACGCTAACCTTAAGCATATGAAAATAACTATAAACAGTATTATTCAGTAACTACTATGAATTATTCAGTAACTACAGTAATTAAGAGAGTAATGACTATATGTCTGGATTTGCTGATTGGTCCTGGGAGTTTAAGGGTTTAATTTGATATTCCTCAAATTTTGTTAAGAATGGAGAAGATGGAGAGGATGTATGCTATAGTGTTAAATGAACATTTGCATTATATTGTCTTTGTAGATAATTTGGTAATACGTCCTATGAATTCTGTTTATAATGTGTTATATAGCATCCATAATGCCTGGCATAGACATGTATAAATGCTCATAAGTGGGTATAGTTACATGTATAACACTTTATAAAGCATGGACATATGACTTCATGATGTCAGGTCACATAACACATTATAATATCTGTTCATAAGAACATTATACACACTAATGTTGCAGTGCATTGTAACACATGCTCTGGTATAGTATTTGTACCACAAGTTCTAATTCAGAGCCTGTGTTATAGTGTTTTTGTCACGTGCACACCGCGCGCGGCGGTTACCACAGTGACGCTCGCCACGTGTGAGCTCAGTTCTGTGTTGTGTTAGTCTAGTCTGCCCTGTCTGATTCTGTAAATGATTACCAGCTGTTCCTTGTTTGTGTTCCCCTTTAAGTATCCCCGTGTTTCTGTCTCAAGTTGTCTTCTGTTGTGTTTCATGTCGCGCTGTTTGATGTTACCTGTAGTTGAGTTCATGTGCGAGAATAAATGTGTTAAATGTTAAAGCAGCTTCACACCTGTGTCCTGCTCCCCATGCTACACCGTGACAGTTTTTATGGAAAGATATTAAAATGTGTTATGTATCCTGACATGAAGTCATATGCTCATGCTTTATATATGCATGTGAGCATAACCAGTTGTAAGCAATTATACAGGCTTATGTTAGGCACTATAAAGTATTACGGATGCTATATAACATTATTTATAATGCATTATGAATACAGGATTCATAGGATGTGTTAAAGTAGTATGTAACCACTGATTGCTCTCACAGTTTACTGAGAGAATGATCCTGTCTAACAGTTTGCATTCTATACAAGATCATTTTAAGCAAATGTGTGGTTGGAGGTGTTTTGTTTTGACTTGCTATGACCAATAGATATTTAAATACAGTGGTCATGTTGTTTGCTCATACAGGCAACACTAAGATCAGCACTGTGATGCTCCTGGAACATTTTCCACCATGTCTGTTAAAAGTCTAGGACTGGATTTTTACTTGATTTCCTTTTTTGTCTTATTCAAGAATTGACTGATTTAAGATCTTTCCTGTCTGTACACAAATGGTCACTAAACCCAAAATATCAGCTTGCAGCAGGCTTTTTTTTTTTTTTGATAGTCGCATGGAAGGATCAGGAAGGAGCAGAAAGCTGTGAATCATATGCAAACTATATGACTTCCTACGGATACAGCGGTAAAGTGGTGTGTACTTTGTGAATTGTTTCAGTGCCATAAGACTGAGGAAAGTGTGCTGTAACAGCATGACTGAGAGGAGAAAAGTAGGCCACAGGAATAATCTCACTTTGAAGTGTTGCTGTGTGCTGTTTTCTCCTCGTGAGCTTTGAGGCTGTCGGCTGAGCATTAGGAATTCCAGCTCTATTTCTCTGACTTAACAGAAATGTCAGTGAGGAACCTGGTATGTGTTTTCCGAGGATATAGTATTTTTATGACTTGTACAATAACTGTGTGTTGTCCATAATTGGCCGTTTGTGTTGTTTATGTTGCATTGAGCAATGCTATTATATTAATTACAACTAAATCAAAACCCACAGGTTGAACAGGGTGTACTCAGGATTTAATTTGGGTATAATAATGTCATTTTGCAGCGACAACATTAAATATTCGCTTCTTCAGTTGTTTGATTTTTTTTTTCTTTGCATGGCAATTGTTTTTGTTTTTTTTGTAGATATATCTATTAAAAGGCATGTTGGCACATTTTGGAACAAAGCATCAACACCAAACATCTCTTTAAAGGATATTATAGGATACTAGACTATTCACCCTGAATTTCTCTGTGGACTCGATGCTTTCTCCATGACAAACAATCCAATCAAACTGGATCTATTGTACATGAATCCTTCAGCCAATACAGTACTGAGAATTTCAAATGAGTCACTAACTTCTTTTTGGCTTAATCAATGTAAAGAGAGAAGTGAAGTTTGATATAAATATACATTCAATAAAATGTATAAATATTTTACATATTTGTTTGTTACACATTGTTGGTGAATTACTGGTACTGTTGACATGACTGTTGGTCTCCTAATTTTGGAACCTAAAATCTAAGTTTATCATTACATTATAATTAATAAAATATCTAGAGATTTAACAGGACAAACTTTGTGGAAAGCCTTTTGTTGCACTTGACTTTGTCCTTGATGTTATAGTCAAAGGTCTTGTAGAAAATGGGGAAATTAATTTTGCAAAATAAACAACACACTTTTAAATCCAAAATTAAAGTGTTTTTCAAATGTAGTACAATGAAGCGGAGACGTTTTTATTTAAATGATTGTTTAAATCAATTAAAAATAAACAATATATATTTATTTTAACGTAAATTCTTAATATACTGTATATTCAATATTAGGTGTATATTGATTTCAGTCACTTCAAAGTTACTGAGAAAGTTCCATCACTTCATACTGTATATGACTCATTTACCATTATATTGTCTATTGTCTAATATGCACAGTGAATTCATCCTCAGTTAGGTCATCTTCACACTTCAAAGATTTCTCAGGGGTATTTCTCAGCTGTTGTTTGGCCATCCCTGTTAGAGTCTTTCACCTTGTTTTAATTTAATTAAATACGCTCACTTACTGAGCGGAAAAGGAAACAGATTATCTCATTGTGACTATGCACAGCTCTAATTCCTTCCACCTCTGCCTGACTTAGCCCATATCCATTAAGAGCAGCAAAGTGCGCTATTTTAAACTGAATACTCCACGGCTTCTGGCTAAAATAAACAGAATCTTAGTCCTCAGACTCAGTGAGCAGCACAAGCAGGACACATCAGCCGATAAATATGGATATGGGTCAGCAAGAGGACGGAATTAGTGCTTCATGCTCAGTACAGCACTGTCTCTCTCTATATATAAAATATATACAGTACTGTGCAAAAGTCACATGTAAAGAAATTCTGTATAGCAAAAATGTTTTCAAAAATAATTAAATGAAACATTTCTAAATAGAAAAATGTACTATAAAGGCAGTAAATTAATTTGTTGGTGTGAGCAGCCTTTGTCTTTAAAACTGCATCAATTCTCTTAGGCACACTATCGTGTCGTTTTATAAGGAAATCGGCTGGTAGGTTGTTTTAAGAATCCTGGAGAACTTGTCATGGTTTTTCTGCAGAACTTTGGCTCTCACTTGCTTCTGTCTCTGCAGGTAAAATCCCAGAACAGCCTTGATTCTGTTTTTATCTAAAAAGTGCTCTATTACTTAATCTGTTACTTTATTTAATGACATACAAAAAAATTATTTTTGTAAAATGTATGTTTGGAAATCTAAAATTGGCTATTTTCTAATGACAGACTAATGCACAAGACATGAAATAAACACCAAAGACAAAATTTTAATCAAATTTTTTTGCACTTTACTGTATATACAGTATACTCTATATATACACTGTATAAGACTACAATGAGATTGTAGACGTTTTGATACAGAGTGACGTTTAGATGCAGAGTAGGAATATAAAAGACCTCAAATGCTCTTTATTGTGTTTAAGTTAAGGTTTATAATACACAAGGTAACTGTCTAATACAAGCATTGCTCAATAAACATATGAGAATGAGTCATTATTATAATGAAACCATTCTGAGGTCTTTTAGACCCAATTCCTGTAAAAGTGTGATGTTTTTAGCTCCTGAATCCAAGGGTTAAGCCGATCAGTTATAATGAATTACAACAAACTGTAAACAGGACAAGTGTATGACTTAATTGTTTTAATTAAATAAATAATGACCAGCATCCAGGTGACTAATGTGCATATGGCGTCTTTGTGAAACACTCCCCGTTTGTTTGAATGTTATTAAAATGTATGAGTCACCATCATAGCGCTGCCGTGCTCCATAAAAGCAAAGTCTCCCAGCAGATGAGCTTCCTTCAGGGCAGTGTCTCAGCTTCCTCTCCATTTGAAAGTGTCTGCTTTAGACAAGGGCAATTTATACAATATGGAAGCTGCTGGCTTGAGTAAACAGCGTGATTCTGATTCCTGTATTTGTCCTGGCGTCTCATGGTCTCAAGTAGACCATAAAGGCCCCAGAGATAAATACAGTAGGCTCACTGTGGTGAAGGAGCTCCAGTAATCTTAAACTGATAAAAAAAATAGATACCGGCCTGTACAGCACAGTAGCATAAAAATACCATTGACCTTGCAGAAACAAGGAAAATGCACATATTTTACTTACTGTAAATCATCTAGTGCTGGGTTGCTGGTAGGGAGCAGGAACCAGATTGCATGCTTCAGTTCACATGACACACTGCAGTGGCTTCATCACTAAATTATGTAGGAAGAAGGAGATTTTCTGCAGCATGTGAACTCAGGGGTATGGTGTATGTCCTGAGCATGAGTGGATGGTACAGAGGGTAACTGAGTAAGGAGGAAGGATCCTGCTGTGCCTAGCTAGTCATGTACAGCCAGATATATGAACATCTGTAGCATTCTTCCCCTGCCTCTGACCATAAGACCCGTAATGATATTAAAAATGTGAAAAATGTAAAAGACCCCAGATATAATAATCACAGGTTTTATGTACTTGCTTGTCCTTCAGCCATGAAAGCCCCCCAGACTACAAGATTTGTCCATAACAAAACACCACAGGCTCTAATTTACTAAAAGATAACATACACCAAAAGGAAAAAAGAAAATAAAAAAATGTTGCATGAAAATGTTGCAATATTGGGCAAAACTGGCCCAGCTGTAAGCATACGGTCTCATCAAGGTGGAGTTGTGGCTGTGTTTTGGCAGCCAGATTCGGATGACTTCATCGTTGTCATTCCACAGCTTTAAGCCATCACTCATTTTCTATTAGGGAAGTTTCAAAAAGTGCTTGAAACAGCATGGTTTAATGCACTCACAAGACCTACAGTACTGTGCAAAAGGCAGAGACCACCCTTCTGTTTTTTCAGTTTTCAATCAAATGGCCATTCAGTATTTATTGTTAATTATTTGGTGGTAAACATTAATGATGGGGAAAATGTTACAGTACGTTCATTTCCA
>JAOUQW010000032.1:7658677-7669360 GCA_028565825.1 Olivaichthys viedmensis
TTAAATGTTCCCAGCTGTTCCTCGTCTGTCTCCCCTTGATTACTAAGTGTTTAAATACCCGCTTGTTTCCGTCCTGTCTTGTCTTCCGATGTTTGTGTGTTCACCATGCCTGTCGCGGCGTGTATAGTTTTGTTTAGACGCGGTCCTGTATCTGTGAAATAAAGATGTTTAATGTGTCCGCCCTTCGCGTTTGTGTCCGCCCTCCCATGCACCAACACCGTGACACATACCAGTCGGCAGAGCACGTCGATGATGCCAAATGGAAACTATCGTTAAAATGTAATTAATAAAAAAAAAACTAACGGTGGTATTTTTCTAACATATATAACACATATAAGAAGTAATTTATCATTATTAATGAAAACACTCAGCTTAAATATGTGACACCTCCAACACGCCCATTTGTCCTCAGCCATTACAAATGAACATCTCAATAAAT
Source organism: Olivaichthys viedmensis (assembly GCA_028565825.1). Lineage (NCBI taxonomy): Eukaryota > Metazoa > Chordata > Actinopteri > Siluriformes > Diplomystidae > Olivaichthys > Olivaichthys viedmensis. Next base: position 7,659,117 of record JAOUQW010000032.1, read on the forward strand.
TAAAATTTCTGTGTGCGAGGAGCATACAGTACCTCTATGTGGTAACAGAGTAAAGAAACCCAAGTGCTGGGTAAACATATTAACCCAGCAGTTGGTTCACACCGCCAACCCAAATGCTGGGTAATGTGGAATTAGAGGAACAGAAATTAACCCAGCAAAATTACCCAGCATTTTTTAGAGTGTACTACGTTACCTTAATGCACGACACTCATCTAACCCTGACTTATGCAAAAAATTATTTTAATTCATTTAGATGTGAGGGCGAATTAACGGCTTGTCAATGTCAGTCTGACAAAACTGACAGTGCACACGAGGATTGGAAATTAATTTAACACGTGCAGTTTTTTTCCCTTATTTTAACACATATTTAAAACAATATGTAACAACGTGTTAAAATAGTTTTGACACTATTTGTACTAAAAATACTGTCAAACCAGAAAGCATTAAATTAGCTGCTTTTTCCCCACACCACTTCATTTAACATAAAAATCAAGATATAAGAATAACTTGTTTATACTATGAAAAAAGCTCAATATAAATGTCTTACATATTATATCATTTCATAAGAGACTGTTAAATAAAAGCAGAAGTATGATAAAGTCAGACAAGGACAGAGAGATTAGGGTGACTTCAGTATGTGTGTGTATACGTCACATCTGTTCCTTTCAGCCTGCAACTGGAAAAGTTCACATTCATGCATATATATTCTACTCGGGCCTGAGCGCGAGCATCTGAGTGAGGTCAGCACTGTGTCCGGAGGTTCAGTCATGCACGAGGAAGTGAGTTATTCAAAGCCATCAGGCCTAATGGACGGTCAGAACTTGACGGCTGGCTGTAGGGCATGCGTGTTCTCATTACAGACATACCCAGGAGCTGAAACAGAACCCGCTCCACCAGCTAAGCTGAGATGTCAAAAAAACATCACAGGACAGGAATACAGTATAGTCTATTGTATATTCTGTCCTCTCACAGACTGCAGTGTAAACATATACTACAGCTCTGCCTGGGCCAGATACAGCAATCTAGTCCTATTCACACAAAACCATGTATACTGCATGTATAAGTGTCTCACTTTTAGTAGTGGAGAACATATGACTGCTGTAAGAGGGGAAAAATGCTTGGAACATGTGTGTTAAGGCACAGACTATTGGGGTGGGGTGCCCAGTGTAGGCTTTACCTCATGAGGCCCAGGATTTCTAGCCTCGTCCCTGGACCTTAGATAAATTACAGTGTGTCAATTTCACAAACATAACTTATATGGTGTTATAGGTTAGATAAAAAATAAACATACCATTTTATGTTTTCTTACTGTGTACTTTCCCTAACAAGTGACTATGTCTATTTAATTGCAAGGAATTATAAGATATCCGCAAGTTAACATCATCTGTGCTGCCAAACAGGGAGCTAATACACGTGTGAGCACCAGACACCAAAGACATCACTGCATACTTAGAGATACTGATGAAAAACAAATGTTATTTATAATCATACCAGCTAAAGGAACCGTATATAAGTAAATCAATAAAGGACCCATAATTGAGCTTTGGGGGACTCAAGACGCTGCATAATGCTTGGGGCTTGAAATGAGACAAAAATACAGGACACTTACTTATGCTAGACACCTAGTGGATGACAAACAAATCACTTGATGCTGCCAGCAATGTGTGTGATCAGTCATTTACCAGAGGATAAAATTACAGTAATTTAAGTCAAAGTGATTTTGACATGACTGAAGAAGAAACTGACTCCTGTTGGTGCAGTCTTTGAATTATTTTCAAACCTTATGAAATGGATTGTTGTGGTTGAAGAGGAGAGTTTTGTTGTTGTTTACAAGTTGGTATTGTTTTAGTATGTAATTAATTGTAATTAAGGGTTGTCTGTGGTTGTCAAAAGACAACTAGTTACCAGCGATTTCCAAATGCACCTTTAAAAAATGTTCATCTTCTTAGGCTCTCGTAATATTCCTAAATAGGACAAGCAATGCTTCTGATGTACATAGAATAAAGCTAGAGCTTGTATTGCAATTTATTTTATTTGTTTTACCCTTTGAGTACACAGCATCCTTCCTTTTATTACCAATACTGTTCCTTTGCTGCATTTAATAATAAAACCAAATCGTATAACTTTCAGCTTTTAGAGCAACTCAGAGAGCCACATCGTTGTAACATTGTGAGGGAGTGTTTATACTATTCTTTTTTTTACATTTATTTTGAGGAGGAAGTAAAACATGGATGTTTACTGGGTGGGCACTGCTAAGCTAAGGAGAAGCGGGTTACATAACGTGAAGAACATCGGCGCACTGCAGCCCACAGGTCACGCATTAACCACCCCCTTCATGTATATTCCATTTGCGGCGTTTCGGGCATTCAAACGTCCAACACCGAGGTGAAGAATTGTTTGTTTAGAATAGACTGCTCTGGGCGATTGATAAAAATGCTTATTTATAGGCATCTGTGGGTTGGGGTTCTGCATTGGATAAGGCTAAAGTGAACACAATGTTGGAGAGGACTTTGCTGGGGATAGAGATACTAGGGTGAGGTGAGACGAGGGGAGAAAAATGGTATGATTTGGCGGATGGAGTGGTCCTTACCAGTCCTAAGTTTTCACTTAAAATCTTTCAGAAGTCAAATAGGCACTGAAATATTTTATACCAAAGTAGCAGCAGGAGTAGAGAGGTACTTTATTCTCTATTCTATCATTCTTGCAAGTGCTTCATCAATAAAATTTTGTTATATTATTTACACCAGCTACAGGAATCATATATACAGTACTGTGCAAAAGTCAGAGACCATCCTTTTGTTTATTCAGTTTTCAATCAAATGTTCATTCAGTACTTATTGTTAATGATTTGATGGTAAACAAAAATGATGGGAAAAATGTTACAGTACAATCATTTCCATTTTCAGTCAAACAGTCGTGGAGTAACACATTATTACCTTTTTGGTGTCAGACAATAATCCTGTAAATGTGAATTTAATCTACAATTAACACAAAAGCCTCCAACACCAAGTCTAATAGTTTTATCACTTATTTATGCAAATTAACTCCACTTGCATGAAACAGCTGTAACGTACCGGTTTGATGAAATTGGATGAATGGGATTAGCATCAAGGTGAAACAAAAGTTCAACATTACAAATTAAATATTTACAGATTTCATACTGGACTTATCGTTGAAGACTTCTGTGTGATTTTCTGTTAAATACATTTTACCCATTATTATTGGTTGCAACCAAATAATTAACAATAAATACTGAATGGCCATTTGATTGAAAACTGAATAAACAGAAGGGCGGTCTCTGACTTTTGTACAGTACTGTACTTTTCCTATTCTTATTTAGACGCACAAATGCACTAACAAGGAAACACGCCAAGATCTTTAAAAGTTAAAGAAAAAAATGAAAGTTTAAATGAGATGTGTCAATATTTATTGGTTGTATATTGTTCCGTTCGTACTTCTGTTTCGGTTACATAACTTATTTCAGCATTTTGTTTGAAAGGACATATACACTTATTTAACAACCTGTTTAACAACTTCCCTTTAAATCACAAGTGATTTTCTTTCTAATAATACCATCACACTGTATGGGGCCTTTCATTATTATTATCATCATTATATATACAATCAAGGTGATATGCAAGTTAAATCAGCAACTAGAAAAAAACACCAAGCTTTAAATACTTTAAAGAAATACTGCAATCAGACTGAAATATTCCTACAGCAAGGGGTGTTTAGAAAAGCAGGGAACTATTCTTTGTTTCAGTGAGAGGGGTAGCTTTGGTTGCAGTGGTAATACATTTTTACTCATTACTCGCGTGAGTGCTCATAGAAAACAAGGCTTGAAATGAAGACGATTTGCAAAACATTCCTAGTGCTTAAAAAATATTTTAAAAAGCCTGTTAAGTTTGGTGCATGACTTAAAAGTATAAATGACAAATTGAACCACTGATCCTGACGGTTATACTAGTACTGAACCTGGATCAAGCCACAGCACCATATGAGTATCGACAGTTCTATGTACTTTCTTGGTAAACATATTCCACAATTTAAGAAGCTGCTACTCAGGGAAAGACAGGGAATAATACTGACACTAATGTTTACTTTTAAAGCCTAAACTAAAGTTCACCAGAATGTGACTGAAAATCACCTGTAGGTCGAAAGTGTTCTCTTCAAAATGTCTTATGCACAAAAAGGCCAGCATGTGGCTGGCCTGAATCGAAATCAAATTTGTCTTTGAAGTCTGCTGCATTGAACTTGTGTCAAGCTGTTTAGCCTTTGATCCCCCGTTTACGTCTGGTCGTTTCATGCACCTTGATTATCAGGATTATATCAAGATAGGGTTAGGGTTTATCTACATAAAAAATCATGTGTAAATGTGTTTAGGATGAATGTAAAATAAATTTGATTGTTAAATATTTCAGATGGTCTGAAAAGCATGTTTTTTTCTCCCAACCTTTAGTCATTGCCAATTCCCACTCACTAGCTAGTTCTCCCCTATCGCACAACAGCTACCAAACGGGGAGGGTAAGGGCTAACACGTGCTTCCTCCAAGACACATGAAACCAGCCACTGCATCTTTTCGAGCTGCTGCTCATGCAACATCCCAGGGCAGCTGAACACGCTTGGAGGAAAGTGCTTACTGTCCTCTTCGGTAAACATGAGTGAACAGACGCCCACAATTAGCTAGTGTCACTCTGATCGACAGTGGAGAGAGAGTAATGCCATCCTTCCCACCCATTGAGCAGGGCCAATTATGCTCTCCTGGACTCCTGGCCATGGATGGCTGTGGCATCGCTGGGATTCAAACTTGCAATCTCTCAACAATAGGGCGAACACTTTTGTTGAGAAGCATTTTAGCCATTTTTTTGGCTATCATTTTACATTTTAGATGTTATAGAAGTGTAAAAATATCCGTCTCTCCAACCCACATTTGACAACCCAAACCCCTTCCAATATGTTACGTTATAACCCACACAGTCCATAACAGTCGAAGTTAGCGCCTCTGAGTAAATTAAAAACGCCACGCAAAAATTTAGATTTTTGATGTTGCAACTATTTTTGCATAAAACAACTGTAAACGAAGAAAGAAGAAAGAAGTTGCATGTAAAGTGTTATGAGTTGATACAGTGATCAGATTTCAATCTGGCTAACTGGAGTAGGATTTTGACTGTAAGTGTAAATGCATGTGGTTCAAATCTTATCAGGATACAATTCAGATACAAGATGCATGAAATGAGCAGGTGAAGTTAACAGGGTCTAAACGTTCTTGATTTTTCTTATCGTATATGCAAATATATTCCCTGCAGGTACACAAAATGCACAATCTTCAATAAGGTTCTTCCCAAGTCTCTTCCTGGAGTAATCATGCACAGCACAGTTAAATGTTTTTCCTGATGTGTCAGCAATTTCTTAAACCAGTAGTTCTTCATTCCACCAGTGCACACCTGATCAGACTCATAAGCCCTTCACAAGTCGAGTCAGGTGAGCTTCAGCAAGAAAATCACAAAAATGTGATACAATGTACAAATTGACTGAGAACCACTGGCTTAAACCTTCTTGCATCTGCAATTCAGGGAAAACACTGAACTCCATGGCCAGGACTGTCCTAAATAAAGATACACTGAATATACCCAAACTTAATTAACTCCTAATTAGCTTTTGGTTATTTAGCGGAAAAAATTAATCAAAAACGTTTCTTGAGGAGGGCAGAGTGTAGGACTGTTCGATCCAAATTTAATGCAAAAGAACCTACTTAATTAAGCAAGTCTCGCTCATTTTGGATCAATTAGAGGAGAGCAACCGCCAAACCCAGAAACTTCTGCAGATGTGGGCAAATAGATGCTCTAAGATTTAATTATTCGAATTTAACCTGTAATATCTAGCAATATTTTATTTCTAATGTGCACTGGGGAGCATCAGACCCAGTCAGACTTTGTGATCAAACCTGAAAATAGTGCAGTTAGACCTACACTCCTAGAGTATAATAGGGTTTCTCAAGGGTCCTTTGGATGGTTAAGGGGTTGTAGCGTCCAAATGAGGTTCTACTCATTACCGTTCTAAAAGGGAAACCCTCTGTTGTAGGGTTCCCTCAAAGGGACAAAGCGAAAAACCCTTAATGATTGCAGATTTACCTTTTTTCTAAGAGTGTACACTCCTAGAAATCAAGGTTTTTTAAGAGTTCTATAGATGGTTGTAGAGATTTAACTTGTTTTTTCCTAAGAGTGTACACTGCGAGAAAATAAGGTTCCTCAAGAGTTCTTTGGATAGTTATGTTGTAGCTTTCTAAAGAGGTTCTACTTAGAGGCCTTTTCTGAAAGGGAAACCTTCTGTTGTAGGGTTCTACATAGAACCTTAAAGGGTTCCCCCAGATCAAAGAACCCTTTAGGGTGCTAAATTAAACTTTTTTTTAAAGAGTGTAGCTTGAATGCACTTGCTCAATCTACCTTGTTATGTGAACTTGCAGGATAGTTCACTTTGCTTAAAACCTGCAACAGATCAAATAATGCATTTCAAAAGAAAATGAAAGAACCTTGAAGACCTGCACATGTTGAAAAGCCAATATTCAGTTAAGTTTTGTTCCTGCCTTTGGTCTAGAAATCGCTTCTTCACTGTCAAATTTTACATCTAATGTTAGCAGACCTAATCAATAGTAACAAGAATTCATCGCTGTCAGGTGAGCACATTACACTACATATATATTAACGCTGGCCTATTACAAGGATGCTGGAGTGCCAATACTTATCTTTTTCATTTCATTAGAAGAAACATAAATTAGGCTAAAATGAATGTGTCTGTAAAAGTATGGGCCTTTGATTAAGCAGTCCTGGCTGGAATGAAGATGACAAAAAAAGTCCTGAATATTCTATTATATTATAGTCACTATAAATAAATGAAATAAATGAACAAACCCTCTAGGCAATACTCAACGTATTCTGGTGACAAAGCTTGGGCCACGCAGAAATAATGTCTTCAGAAAATGGTAATCCATTATGCCTTGCTGCAGTGTAAAGGGGTTTTTGCTTCTAAAGACTAAAACCTGAACACTGGATGTTCAATATGTACTCTAATGAAAGCATCATATGTTGATTCGACACAGTTAATAACCATACACCTTTCTGTTTCACGTACTAATCATGTGCATGAATCCTGAGCTTTGCACTTGGTGATTTGGACAACCGAAATACCAAAAGCCCTCAGTGTCCTACAACAGCGCTCTCACCACAAGAAGCACATACAGACTATTCACAGCAGTCTTTACATTTGTGTTCATGTCACAATTAATTCCCCAAATCCTACGCGTACAGCTGAAGTGTATTTACATATTTAAATTGGCACTTAACAATTACATATGGATGTCTTCCATTAGCTTTTTGTTTTAAAAATATCACTTTAAATGCTGTCTCTGCCCAGTATTTCCAGAGGCTCTGTACATCTTACATCTCTCTCTTCCTTTCAACATTTTTTTTTTTTTTGTACATTTTTTTTTATACTCTGGTTGTGTGAACTGGGTTCCCTCCTCCCCAGCGTTCAGGCCTTGATGTTTGCTCATTGCCAGGGGAATCAAAAGCCTTTAGTCCAGTGAAAGCAGCGGCTGCATGTTCTCCTCCTCGCTTTTGATTTTTTCTGGCCGTTTAAGAACTCCAGGCTCCACCACAGACTGGGACCTGCACACATGAATAAAATATGATCAGTATCAGAAAGAACAGTGTTCAGCAAATAGACATGAGTAACACATTTTTCTTTTGTTGGTTATTGACATGTATGACAAAAATTGAAGTAAACATTGCCAAAATTGCATTTGATAAAACAGACATGCACATATAAATTTCACAATAAATGCATTTACTGCAGATTGAACCGGGAAAGGTCATTTTATATAATGTCACCACTGGCTACAACATTGGCCTACTTTGGATTTATTTCCCCAAAGTAGAGGCATAAGCAGCTTTTGGGACAGAACGCTACCATTCATCATGCACAAATTTGGGGCAGGTCACTGTGACAGCTGCATTTAAATTAAAGATACTGGCTACTTGTAACATCAAGACAATCCAAGCAAACACACAGCACACATTAACCTGCTTATGAGGAAAGTGAATTATATTTTCTTATAAGTTTAGAAAGCACAATCAATAGGGTTGCATATTATATAGTTTGTTTATTGTTGTTACCAAATATTCCTTTGCAATACTGATTTTGCAGAAGCCTCTAATGAGCCCTTTATCAAACCACATGTTTTATTGTGTTTTGCGAGTAACCTGATCGATTGCAGAGGTTCCATATCAGATTTCTGTTAGTGTTTTGATTAATCCTGGCATTGGTGTGATTAAAATAATAATAATAATAATAATGATAATAATGGTAACACCTTCCATAAAGGCCATGTCTATAATAAACACATGAACACAACATGGTATCATGCAGTCATAAAGTATTATACACATTGTCATATTTATTTATGAAAATGTATTACACTTTATTGCAATATTTATTATGCATTATGCATAATAAAAAAATGTCTAACCTTTAATTGAAGTAAATTCATTAGTTCCCTGACCTAAACCGTATTGAAAACCTGTGGGGTAAGCTGAAGAGGAGAGTCCACAAGAGAAGACCTAGGACCCTGGAGGATCTGGAGAGATTTCGTATTGAAGAGTGGTTTCAGATTCCTTGCTCTGTATTCTACAATCTCATCAAGCATTATAGGAGGAGACTCAGTGCTGTTGTGTTGGCACAAAATACTAAATGCAGGGGTGTCAATAATTGTGACACATGTGACACATTGTTAAGAATATATATTTTTTGGATAAAGTTTTTTTTAATTTTCTTAGAATACATTTACTTCAATTTAAGGTTAGAGTTCACTCATATTTTCAGTGTGAGATTAAGCTAATTTACTACAAACACATTTTTTCATAACCTTTTTTACCCAAGGGTGCCAATAATTCTGGTGTTAACTTGGTTAGTCAATGCAGGCCAACCCTGGTTCTCCAGTTTGTGTTAATGTATTGCAAAGCATATTGCATATCTCAATATATAGCAATATAATTACATGCTTTTTTATGCTTTTTTTGTCCATATTGTGCAGCCCGAACAATCACAATAAACCTTGAGAATGGATTAAACATTTGAAGCCATATTTCTTCAGTGTCTTTTGCACACACAAAAAATCAGGAACAGCAGTGTTCAATGTACTTCAGTGTAGAGAAGAAAGGTGCTGAGAAAATGTTCATATGACCTTTAAAAAGCAGACGATTTGAAGTGCATGTAGTTAATTACTCTAACTAATGTAGCCTTTTTAGGGCGTGTGGGTGAGGTTGGTGTTTTAAGAGCAGGCATTTCTCAGGAACAAATTATTCATGACACTCTTATGCAAAGGAATGACTGGTGAAAGAATAAATTATTGAACTAAGGGAAATCAAAATATTATGAGATAAAAAGAGCAAATTTCTGTGGTGTGTTTGCTTAGTGGCTGGGAAGGCAGAAATGTCAATGCTAAGGCATCTAATCTACACAGTTCTGAGTGAGCAGCACCAAAAAAGAAAGACATGAACTTGGTGTACTTCCACTGCGAAGCCGTAATGGAGGCAGGCAGTTGGTTTTCCAAGACTAGAGAAGTCAATGAACCTCGGGCTGTAGCGTTCTCTCGCAGACAGCTTATGCTCACAGAGCGTATGTGCTACAGCAGCGGTGGAGGCAGAAGTCAGATCGATGCCAAAGGTAAAGCTTCATCGCATCTACTCATGCTCCAGAGTGCAGCGTGCAGCAGCAGTGTATCACTCACTGAAGTAGGCCCCTGACAGCGTCTTTTTGTCTAAGGCTGATTTCATGGACCAGTTAGTTGAAAAAAGTCCCTGAAGGCAATCAGTAAAACAATCCACTGGAGCTCCTAGACTTGTGACCTAATGTGTGACCTAATCTACCAGGTAACTACAACCATTTTTAAAAGATATATATGAGCTAAAACAAATTTATAATAACGCATGGGCCTTTTTTGAGAACGGCTCTTGCACTTCTAGTAAGCGATTCAGTGATGCACCCTCAAGCCATCCTCTGGATGATTCAAAAGAATGAACGCTAAGAAGCAAACAAATTGTGTGTTTCTCCAACCCGCTGCCAAATAAGCCAATATAATTAGCATTACTGTCAAGGTATCCCCGCCGCGGACTCCCGCTTATAGTGCGCGGCAGTTCCCGGTGAGCCGCGCACTTCCGTGTGTTTGTGTAGATCATGTGTTTTTGTTT
>JAOUQW010000032.1:7693483-7708626 GCA_028565825.1 Olivaichthys viedmensis
AGACTATATAAATAAAAAAACAAAAAAAAAAACATGCCACCTATAGTTTTATGCTGGAGGCATTTTCTGATAATAATTTAGACTATATAAATAAAAAATAAAAAAACATGCCACCTATAGTTTTATGCTGGAGGAATTAAACTATATATTTTTTATTTCTGCACAAGGTCACGGTAATGAAGTAGAAAAGTAGCACGGAACATTAATATACTGTTGTTTGACGAACACCTATATATGCACGCCACGGCAGGATTAGGTAGGACACTATTTCTGTAACGCTCACCAATTCCGTTGTTCATCACAGTACCAAGTAGCTAAACGGACGTTAAAATCGGTCGTAATGTCAGTTTTATTTTTCCTCCTTTTGCGTTGTTAAAGATTTGTATTTTTTGCCGACATCAATCAAACCACAGTTTTGCGTGCACTTTGATAGCCAACGTAAATAGGGATAAAGATGGACAATACTGGCTTGAAAGGCTGGATCGACGTTGGATTTGAGTTATGTCCGATCCGTGTGGTGTTGACTGACACAACTTGCACGTAAACATAGGACACTGCCTGTCTTAAAGCATGCCGCCAGCGCGCGTGTGTAGTTTCGCATAACCTGGCAACATAAGCTTGCGGCGTCTTCGCTATTTCGTCAGAGCTCTCCACGGGGATGCATCATGTATGCTTCTGCTATATATCCTCTACACTAATGACTGTAGACTGTAGATGGTGTGAAGAGGCCTTCTTCCAACTTAATACCTCTGAGACCAAGAATCTGGTTATTGATTGAAGAAGAACATCATTTCATCCACCAGCACTTTTCACAAAGATGCTGCCATTGAATTAGTAGAACAAAAGAAATACCTTGGCACAGTCATTGATAACCTGAAATTTGACACTAACCCTGAGGTGGGTTGTAGGAAGGCACATTAACGCCTACATTTCAGGGAGTTAAAAGCTTTTCAAGAAGTTTTTTTCGAATCCACGATTACTTATGATATAAAGCATGAAAAAACAACCGAGTAACATTGTGAAGACAACTCGTAAAGTGATGGGTGCTAGAAATCCATGACCAGCAGATCCTCCGCAAGACAAGGTCTATATTGGGCAAATATAGACCAACCCCTTCACTCGAAGCTTGTGACTCCCCCCCCGGCCGTCCGTCCGTCCGTTTAGAGTACACCATTTTAAAGACAACCTGAAATCAAAACTGACCTCTTTTTTTTATTTTTTTTCCTTCACTCGCAGCGATACCCATTAACTTTTCACAAGCCAATCAAATCTCGATGGATAAAACCAAAGTCCCGCCTGCCCAAATACGCCGTTTCACTCAGAAATACGTCACGTTGCGGGAAACAACGCGTTCAAACTTCCGCTTCACGCTGTCTTTAAGTTGAATCGTACTTATTATGTCACGTATGCAATAACACTGCTCAATTTTGTATTTTTCTCATTGGTCATGTCATTGTGTGAGTATGTATGTACTCCTGGCTGCAATCCAAGTTTCCCATAAGGGACAATGAAGTGAAAGGAACCGAGTTAGATGGAAACTCGTGCAGCTGCGTAAACAGAACTGAATACCCCAAAAGCCGGGTATTTGTTTATGAACCCACTGACTCTGAAATGCAAACTTGACCTTTCCCCCCCTCTCTCTTTAGATCCCGTGCCTTTGTGGCAGTGCTCCATGCCTGCTGTGCAGATGTTGCCCCAGTGGGAACAACTCCACGGTCACGCGGCTCATCTACTCCTTCTTCCTGCTTCTGGGAGTGGGCATCGCCTGCATCATGCTCATGCCTGGCATGGAGGGGCAGCTCAAGAAGGTACCCATCAGTAATATGTTGTTTTTTTATTTCATGTATGTTATCAGTAAATGTTCCACGCACTGACAATTGTGTGTCGCTGCAGATTCCAGGCTTTTGTGAAGGAGGAACGGGCACCTCGATCCCAGGAGTAAAGGGTCACGTGAACTGTGACGTGCTGGTGGGCTACAAGGCCGTGTACCGCGTGTGCTTTGGCATGGCCATGTTCTTCCTCCTCTTCTCTCTCCTCATGATCAAGGTCAAGAGCAGTCAGGATCCACGAGCGTCTGTGCATAACGGGTACATGAACGGCGATGGCAATTCAGCAAGTTCTTTGAAATTGCTAGTTATAAAACGTGCACGGATTGTAATGCTGTAGCATGACAAATGTATTTCTTGCAGGTTTTGGTTCTTCAAGTTTGCTGCTGCCACTGCTATTGCTGTTGGAGCATTCTTCATTCCTGATGGCCCCTTTTCAACCGGTAATGAATATTTCAGTCATTAAATCATGATTGTACTAAGAGGCTTAAGACCAAGATAGGGATGTCTACTATCTCCAGTTTAGCAGGAAACTAACATGCCGCTTCTTGTGCCTCATCCTTTAGTTTGGTTCTACATTGGGATGGCTGGCGCTTTCTGTTTCATTCTGATTCAGCTGGTGCTTCTGATCGACTTTGCTCACTCCTGGAATGAGTCCTGGGTGGAGAAAATGGAGGAGGGAAACTCGCGCTGCTGGTATGCAGGTAGGCACGAGGACTTGCACCTTTTTGCAGACCTTGGAGCGTTTGTACCCAGAGTTTGATTTGATTTTGAAAGCCGTGGATTCAAGTGAACTCTGCTGAGGACTGCACCATGTATGAAAGCGATCTACTCCTGGGGCTGGGCATCACATAATCTGATAGTTGAACTTCCTGTGTCAAGGTTCACCTTTGCATGGAAATTGTATTCACTGGAAGTGGAAAAGGGACTACAATTTTTGGTGAACACAATTTCCATGCCAAGGTGAACCGTGACACAGGAAGTTCAACTAATATATGGAGTAAAGAAGTGACGACGACTGCTAAAAACGTTGACGAGCGTCGATTAAAAGTTAAGAAACGCTGATTAAATAAATCGTACATTCATTAACGTTAAGAATAAAGAGATATACCTAGTCTTGTCCTATATGGCAAAAAAACTGTATAAAAATTGTGCAGCCTTTAAAAAAAAAAAAAAAAAAAAAAAAATGCCGCCTTCCTCCAGCCCAGAATTGATTCTAGGTACGGCCACGTTTGAAAAGTCTACTCGTCGTGGTGCGGCTGTGTGATCTCCAAGTGCAATCTTTGGTGTCCTGCGCAGCAGCGTCAGGAAGGTTGTTATGTAAAGATGTAACACTTTCTACGCCACTAAAGGGTGTCGCAGAGTTGTGGTGAGGTTGAATCGCGGAAATGAAAATTAGCCTGGTGGTTAACAGAAGAAGAAAAAAAAAAAGGGAAGAGTTGTGCTTATGATGTATTTCTGCTTCCGGTGCTCTGTAGCGCTGCTCAGTGCCACGGCTATGAACTACGCCCTGTCTTTGGTGTCGCTGGTGATGTTCTACGTGTACTACACTCACACTGACGGCTGTGCCGAGAACAAGGCCTTCATCAGTGTCAACATGCTGCTGTGTGTAGGGGCCTCCGTCCTGTCTGTTTTGCCCAAGATTCAGGTAATGGACTTTTTCCAGCCCATATATATTAGCTCCGCCCCCAGCCAGAACAAACCGCTCAGCCCTGCCCATTTTCCCTAAAAGGCAACTCACGAGGCGTATGTAGTTTCAACCGAGGCGTGGGGTCGGTGAAGTGGAATTTGCCTCACAGGAAACGGGGGGGCTTTAAAAAATAACAAACTGCTCCTTAAATGTTTATTCTTTTCCTTAATTCCATCTAGGAGTCCCAGCCCAGGTCTGGCCTCCTGCAGTCGTCCGTCGTCACCCTGTACACCATGTATCTGACCTGGTCTTCCATGACCAACGAGCCTGGTACATGTTCCGGAGATATTTTACAATGAAGAGATTTGCCCGCTTGGATTTAGAAACGTATACTGAATGACTGTGGCTTCCTTTTTCAGACCGTAAATGCAACCCAAGCCTGCTGGGCATTATTGGCCTGAACAGCACCAGTTCAGCAGGCCAGGACCATGTGGTCCAGTGGTGGGATGCCCAGGGCATTGTGGGATTGATCCTGTTCCTGATGTGTGTTTTGTACTCTAGGTAAGACGACACTGTCCGTTTCTGGCGTAAAAAGCCATGGTCTGTTTTGCCAAGACATCTCGGGCAGTTTTGTTTATCTGTGCTTCTGTATTTTTCAGCATCCGCAATTCCAACAACTCCCAAGTGAAGAAGCTGAGGCTGACCAACGATGAGTCCGCTCTGATCGAGGACGGCCCTGCGCCTGAGAATTTCGACGAGGTAGACGATTCAAACCGGGCCGTCGACAACGAGAAGGACGGCGTCACATACAGCTACTCTTTCTTCCACTTCATGCTCTTCCTGGCCTCTCTTTACATCATGATGACTTTGACCAACTGGTACAGGTATGGTTTCTATTTTTAATTACTTGGCCAGAGCAAGGACCTGTACACATTTATAAATGTATACTATTTATAATCAACAACATGTTCTTAAATACAAAGATTTATGGATTTTTTTTCTTTAATATCGAGTTGTTCTGCTTCTCCGAATGTTTGAAATGATAAACTACTTGTTTGGGGAAACAATTTAATTTTAAGTAAAAACGACTTATTAAATAATACACTTTGATTCAGAAATAAACGTACGCATGGGCGTTAACTTCACGATTTACGTTCGTCTTAGACATTTTGATAAAGGCTTATGGTTGAAATTTGTTTCCAAGACAATTAAAAATATGTATTCAATCTGGTGTGTCCAAACTTTTGAGTGGTCGTGTAGATATCGTCGCTGTCCAATGAAAAACATGCATCTCCACTTTTTGCGTTTTTTACTTCTTATCATATCTGGAATGTGGGCAAAAACCTCCATCGACCCCACAGCAGCTAACATCTAAATGACCAACGAAAAGCAAATCACACCGTCAATTTCCGATTTATTGTGTGATTAATGATAAGAAAGTGGGTTTTTTTTTCATGTTCCTGAGTATTTTGGAGATACATGTTTTTCATTGGTCAGCGACGATATGTTACCTTCATGGCGGTTCTTGTGAACTTTGGTTTAAATTCCATCTGCGCTTTGTGAATATTTACAGCCCTGACTCCAACTACGAGGTGATGACCAGCAAGTGGCCGTCTGTTTGGGTGAAGATCTCGTCTAGCTGGATCTGCATGTCTCTGTATGTGTGGACCCTGGTGGCTCCACTCGTCCTCACCAACCGCGACTTCGACTGACGAGGCACAGGGGAGAAGGAAAGTTTTGGGTGACCTTTGCCCTTCCGACATTGTGAATATCCACCTGTAAACGATGGGCAAGTTGATTCATAACTGTAAATAGCTGAAACCAGTGCATTCCCCTGTGGTTAACCCTCCGTTTTGGTTCAACTATTGCATGTTATGTAGCGATATTTATTTGTGGTGTATGTTATAAGCGGTCAAACAAAATTAGCCAGACTTGAGTTTTTAAGTACAGGATTATTCACATACACGTCCTGAAAAGAAAAGAAACGATCAGGATGGAGTCAACCAATGTATTCTTTGGAGAACATTGTAAAGTTATGACCGAGTAGCTTGATTAAGCTTGACAATACTGTTGAAATGTTCGCCATAAGTTATTCGTGGAGCTATAGGAGCAGTGCACATAATTTTAGTTCCGACTAATTTCCTGTAGAGTGGGCATACGACTCTTTATAAAGAGTATTTCTGATTTAGCATGATGAGTATCCTTGCTAAGTAGAGGTTTAGATTTTGCAGTGTCTTTCTTTTCTCGCACTCATTCCTAATGACTTGCATCAAAACATGACATTTAGGATATGATTTATGAACCATAGCTTCTGTGAAAATGGTTGGCACAGTGTTTTATTAACATGCTCCCTATCAGTGTTGCCAGTTTGGTGCATGCTAATGAGTTGCCAGGCCTTTAGTTGGGGCTGTAAAACGCCACAGTGCTCACCCTTTTGCAACTTGCACAAGTTAGTTTTATTTTAGTTCCTGTTTGAAATGTTTTTGCACTGATCCTGATCTTTTTCTTATTTACAAGCCCATGTTGAGATTAGCTGTGCTATGATTTCAGATGTGGCCTTTGCTTCTACACTCCTATGCCATGTAGATGTGTAACCAGCCTGCTGGAGTTTATAGTCTAGTAGATGCTGTTATAAGTAATGTAATAGGAATTGATGCGTTTGCGTTTTTGTTTGTCATCTATCTCCTCTTAATCATTAAAGGTTTCAAACCGCCCCACATCACCGTCCTGTGATTATTATAACCGCTTTTCCAAGTGTAGGTGCCAGAGTTACCATTCTAATGGCATTTCCACCTCGACACAGTTTGGCACAGACAGCGGTTCGGGTGAGAGGGCTTCATGATGTACGTTTTGCGACACCCCACCCTTTTACTTTTACTTCCTCTTTCAGTGCAGAGAAAACACCTGAGACAGGGTTGTGGTCAGGGAGTGAGAAACATTGCACTAATTGCACAAAAACGGTCCAAAACAAATTAATTAACTTAAAAAATCCAGATCTGTTATATCGTTGTCCAACTGAATGCATTATTGACTGCATACATTGGACGCTGTCTTGACCCAGCGCGGCACTTCCTAATCACGATTTATTAACGCAGCAGGTGAAAGACACCATAACTACAGTCTGCCGTGGTACAAGACAGCACAACGTGGCCGTTTGGCTATATAGTATAAAAGAGGCTCACGTTATTTTGGCCCCCGTCCTCATTCTTCGAGGCTTTCAAATAATTTCAGATAACTGCCAGGACATCGTACAAACTGCCACTGATGGGTATGTTTTAGGACTGTGGCTTTGTGAGCGGGTGTGCACACGAGGCTCGGATTACTTTGCAACTTCTTTATTGTCTTTACCAAGCTTGGGATACTGAAAGCTTAATGAAGAAAGACAAAAAAAAAAAAAAAAATACACATTACTGAACTAATAAGAGTACTGCTGTATACAGAGATCTGAGCACAGACACTTCTATACCATGTCACATGACCGTAACCCACACCAATCTCATCACAGCATTCAATATAGAAGAAAAGAAAAAACAAACACTAAAATAAGAAACGCTTACAAGCTTTCTGCAATGCAACCCAGCGACACGATCGCAGCCACATTAAAACGGGACAATGACAGGAAACGTACATGACATAATGGAATGTCGTATTTCTACGTGACCAGAAATGGACCAAACATTTGCGTCAAATAAATAGATCATCACTTTGAATAATATGTACATAAAAAAAAAAAAATTTCCAGCCCTTTTTGTTTTCTCCATCAGATGTCTAGTGGTGGGTCAGCCATAGGCAGGTCTGAGCCCAGTTCACAGAGGTAGAACAGTGTGGCTTCACTGGCCTCTGCCTCGGTGAGGGGCTCGAGGCGGATCATTGAGCTGCGCGGGGCATCTTCTGTCTCCAGGGACGAGTGCAGAAGGTCCATGGCGTCCTCTGTGCTGCGCTTCAGAAAAGCCTGGCTCAGGTCTTCAGGCTGCGGCTCAGAGACCGAGGGTAGAGGACTGCAGCCGTCCAGGAAGGCCAGCAGGGGGCAGCTGGTGTACTGAATCAGCTGTTTATCTGGGGGGGGAAACAAGGTTAAGGTTCAGTGCATGAGTTCAAATACCAGGGTTGCTGTTGAGCCCTTAAAGTGATAAGGGCTGGAGTCAATCAGCCTAAACATGTCTAATGTTTGAAGTTTACTTCTTTCGTTTTGCACTGGCGCTACGAGGCTAATGTAGCTAACACGTAATGGAAGGTTATAGCCGCCAGTTTAGCGTCAAGCAAACTGCAAGCCTAAATCTTCACACACTCGCCTCGAATGGTGTAGAGTTGATCAGTACGTCAAACCCACTTGCTTACGTGCATTTGCGTGTACAAAGTGATCCGATTACTGCAAGAAATCCGATCAAAGCGTTTACAAGCATTTCAGTAATCTGATAAAGGGAAACTCGTCTACATGGGTCACTCAATAATCAGATTTCTTTCAGTAACATCGCTACGAGTAGAGAAGCCTAAACGTACTGTACTTCACTTTTATCTAAATAACCAAAGAATTATTAGAAAAAGTATCTAATAAAAAGACTAAAGCATGTTAACTCATTACAGAGGATATACATTTGCATAATGCTAAACTGGTGGCTAAGCTTGCCTTACTTGCCGACTACATTAGCCTTGTAGCTCTAGTGCATAACTTAAAGGAACCATCAGCCACCCAACATGTCTTTGGAGCAAGGAGGGGGGAACTGTAAATATAATTTATTCTGTTCAGCTCGACACTTGCATGGGCTGCATTCTGCCTCATTTGTAAGCTGCTCTGAATAAAAGTGTCTGCCAAATGAATTAAAGCATATGTAAACTCGGGTCCTGAAGGGCCACCGCACTGCAGAGCTGAATATTTTACCCTGCTCTAAATGAAGTTTATAAATAGCTGATGAGCTGGTTTGAGGATGTGTCTGCAGTGCTGTGGTCCCATCATGCCCTAATGCTAATAATAAGTCATAACCGACATGAGGAATATGTTAACATTTACCTGTATGGCCATTCTCGGTCTTGTTTTTCGAGAAAAGGTCACCGTCTTTTGAGTTTGAGCCAGGTTCCTGTGGCAAAAATTAGACAAAGACAAAGGATGATCTGGGGAAAGGCTTGATATCTGAAGTGTGCGGTGGCACATCGGTCATCATTCAGATGAACAGTTTTATGCTGAACTTCGGGTACAGACTCACTTCATCAGTGCAGGCGACGAAATCGTGAGATCAGTACACAATATGAAACGGTAAAACTTTGAAAAATGAGGAAACTTAACACGAGATTTAATATGAGCTCGTATCCACCATCACAGACACGTACCTCGAGAATGCTGGGGTCAATGCTGAACTGTTTCCCGTACAGCATGGCCTGAAAGTCTTCCAAGCTGCAGTCGATGCTGTCCAAGTAGTCCATCAGCTCAACTCTGTTCGAGAGATCACATTGTCTTAGAAGCCACAGAAAAACAGTAATGTAAGACATCGTCCAAGCTGAGGCTTAACACTTGTCTCTAATTAGCACAATAAAAGTTCGACAAAATCTCTCCGTTACCCCTTTTCCACCGACAGTGCCTAATCTCAAAACATCCCACGCTGACGTCATAGGCCGGGGTTATACTTGCTCTTAACTATGCGTACGTATCCAGCGTTCATTCGGCCCGTCGATTGTGCACATCCCAAAAAATGAACGGAATGCATACGTGGGGTGCAATACCTGCGTAAACGGCGGGGGGCAGTATAGTGAAGCAATGCGCCGATCGGTAGGACGAGAGAAATATACTCTCCGTTGTGGTGACGAGATTGGTTTAATGGCCTGATACACCGTCTACGGCAGCGGCACGAAGAAGGTATTCCGGCGCTGGCGATGTTTTGGCTCCGACCTGCCCCCTAGTGGACAGAGTTTCTCATCCTCCAGATGTGCGAGCGAGTATGCGGTCAATGACGCTCGCGTAGCCACGGGGTCCGCACGTGTACAGCAAGTATAACCCCGGCCATAGGCGTGTGGGCGGGGTCATTTAGTCACCATGACAACGGCCCGAGCAATTAAAGTTATTGATATTATTACTAACCATGAGTAAAATGAGACAAACAGTGCAGTGGGTTTGGAAAATGATTGTTAAACAGAAAAACGGTAAAATTAATAACGCAACAATGAATCAATGGTCTGAGGAAGAAAACAACCATTTTCCCGCCAATTACAATTAACTGAATGGGAGCTACATTGCTAATGTTAATGCTAACAAAACTTCCTTTTCCTTTGTGTTTGGATGGTAAAATACGTTCTTAAAGCCTGAAGTAAAAATTTGTAAACTCCTCCACGGTTGTTGTTCTAGTTACGCTGTGCTTCATCTGATGTACGTAAGGGTTAGGCTGTCAAACTGAAGGCACCGTGGGACATTTACTGCTGGGTTGACGGCAATACCATTAAACCGGTTCGAGCGGCTCTGGTGCCGTCACTGTGTTGATGGAAAAGGGTGTCTTAAAAAAAATTTAAACGCATGAATGATGAAACCCGAGTCTGACTTACTTGCCCAGGAGGTTAATGTTCTGAGAAATGGCGCCGCTCTCATTGAGGATGGAGTCCATCATCTTCATAGGGTCCTCCTGAATCAGGGCTGAACAGTGGTTTAACTGCAGGACGCTGCTGGCTGGTTGGATGTTGACGGCGCTTCTGGATGTTTCGCCTTCACCTTGAACAGTAGAGTCTGTTGATATCTGTCCATTTGCACTCGCCTTTTCTGTGGTTGCGCCGTTGTCACAGTCTACCTCAAATATTTCTATGTCCCTACAAAAACATGTATATAAAAATATAAACACAGGTAAACGGCGGGCGTTTTGTCGATATCTTACCTTACAACTGCACTATATGCTGAGACAATAATGATGCGACTTCCTCCGAAATTCCTTCTGCATGCAGCTACACACCAATATATAAATCAAATGAAATAAAAACAGATTATTTATGCTCAATTGAATGGCACAAATAAACAACACTTACCCTGTGTGCACATTAGCAAGGCGGCCATTTATTTTGCAACAAAGAGCTGAAATTCCAATGACAGAGACGTGCATCACGGTGGCAGGGTGACGGCTGACATTTTAACTGAGATTTAACTCTCAAATTAGTGTCCATTTTAAACAACACTGTAAAGTAACGCATTATACGCCAGCCTGTAACCATTTTGGCTCCAACCATTTCTTACCGAAATTTTAAACGCTGTTAGACAGTGCATGTTCATAAACAAGAGCCTAAAGCGACATCAGTGACTCGTGAACGCAAGGTTTATACAAAGGTATATACTCGAGATAATTTTAGATTTAAAAAAACAACAAAAGGCAGGTTAACTTTCAGACAGGACTCTTGTTTATAAAGAACTGTGCCTTGATTTGGAATAAATCGAAAACGCACACAGCTTACCCGTCATCGACCACTCTCGTTGTGTCCACCGTGACTTCTGCGTCTTCGTTGGTGACATCGCAGATGATGCCATCATCTGCGACGTCCGAGTTGTTCTTCAGGCCGTTGTGCCCGCTGACTGCAGACTAACAGAGAGAGACTAACAGGATGATTCAACAGCCTAACTTTTCTGTATATTTATGAAGTAGCTATATCAATATGTAAATGAATCAGTTCCCCACCAACGTGAAAATAACAATCACTCTCGCAACTTAGGCCGTAACCAGGTACAAGCCTGAAATCTCAGACAGAAAAAGGCAGGATGATCAAGTGCAGAGGTCACACAGTCAAGAGCACAGTCGTTGTATCCAATCGACATACGGCTCGAATCTTATTTAATAAGATCAGATTTTTAGCGTTCACACAGTTCTGAAATCTGATTTTTAAGCCGCTTCAACCTTGTAATGTGAACATAGCCTAAAACGGTTTAGTGGAAGGATTGTCATTTTACTGGTCTGAATTTCCTGATTCTGTTTGTAACTGCATTGCAAACAACAGCAGCAGTAACCATCACAGCCCTTCCCTCCGTACATACCTTGCTGTGGTCCACCGGTTCCTGGTAGATCTGGGAAATGAATTTTGACTTCTTTCCATTGCCGCTCAACAACAGAGGCCTGGTTGCAAAATTGGGAAAAGAGAGCTCAACCAGTAGTGTAGATAAAGTAGTCATGTATTGACATATTTCCTCATATATTTTTAGCATAAAGGCACCCATCGACACGTTTCCAGTGCTTACTGCTGTGCTCTGCCTTTCGTTCGTGAGCTTCACTTTCAGTTAAGGCTTCAAGGTATGTTTGTGTAATTATATATTAATATTATTACTATTTAAAATGACTGTTTATTTATCCGCTGCAGGTGGTATAAAGTACACCGAGTGACGCTTTAAACTCGCTACAGCCGGCGCGTGCCGTCACATTCCACATTTAAACTTCATTTAATTTCACAGCACATTTGCGAGACGGCGAGTTAATTTGTGGCACGTAGCTAACTGTCTCCTTATTGTACCATTGTACCACCAGACAGTTTATTGGCTGCATACAGATGAGTGACAAAATCGCTTTGCACTGGCTAAGCCACCGTTTTCCTATGGAGAGAGAGAGAGCGCGATCCCGCTTTGGATTTTACGCTTTGCAGCTGTAATTAAAATTGAATCAAACTCAAACCTGACCCGGATTCACGCTTAGCTTTCAAAGCTCAACCACGGAGACAAACTGCTGTACGAGATGTGGCGAGAAGCGTCTCAGTTTGCACAGCCGTGGAGGAGAAATTATTTCCGTTTAGCAGTTCCGAATCATTTACACGCTTATCGTGAGACTGGGCTAAAAATACTGAACGTGTTAGGAGTGAAACACACAGCCATGATATGCTGACAAGGGTGGTCCTTTGCCTTGTCACACAATTCTTGGGATTACTTTTAAATAATACTCAAAACACCAAATTTATTATTTTGAATTTCTCTCTTGAACATTTGAATATTCAAAAATATGGACTCATCCCCAGACAATATTTGCAACAACAAAGTGTATTGTTGGACTGGTTATATTTACTATGAGTAGACATGTTGATTGTGGTTTCAACTGCAATACAGAATACTAAATTCTAGTGCACAACAAAAGAACCAATGTGCAAAGTATGAATCTCTTGGTAGCAGATAGACTTTAATAATAATAATAATAATAAAAATAATAATAATTTCATCACAGAGAACGGGATTCATTACTGGGGCAATGATCCTGTGTTGATAACAGGGACACTGTTTTTTGTGTGGTAAGATCACGCAACAATTAGCAAATTACTAAGTAAGAACACTCAAATAATTCTCTTACCATTTTGAAACTTAAGACGTAATATTAAACTTAATAAAAAATAAAAAAATAAGTCGATAGTAGGTGATAGTAGGTCAATTTACTATACATACATATGACCTGATGCATAATAGTTACCTCTTGCGTTTTAAGTTCATCACGCGGTTGTTCTGGACCAGTGTGATGATAAACTGTACAAGCTAACATCATCAAAAGAAAAACAGATGTTAAACTGAACGTCACATACTGGAAATCAGATACAACCTCACAATTTTCATCCCTTTCAAAAACAACGCCAGAAAATGTATGCGCATGCTCTCGAATGTTTTTAATGTACCTCTTTTATGGCTTGTTGCTGTTGCACATGTTTTTTCCTTAGATCCGACATCTCCCTCCACAGAGCCTCGTTCTCACTGAACAAAATAAGAACATAATAAGAGTTGCTCCCATTATTACGCTGTAATGAGCATGTACGAAAATACATGGAACTTCATGGAAACCGATTCAATTTTACAAAGAGTTTACAGTTTACCGTTTCAAAGTGGCAAGCCTGGAGTCCATGTCTTCCTGTTTATCATGCACAGTTTGAACACTAGTCAGAATTTTGGATAGATCCTCTTGCCTCAGTTTGTTGTCCTCCGGTCTGGTATTGGACACCTAAAATATGGATGGAACGTTGAAGTAACCACCACGTTTGGACGCAGATGATGTCGTTCTGTAGCAGAAAAATTACTGAACACTACACTCTGAGGTTCGTTTAGCTGACCGTTGCTTGCATCAAGTTATTCTTGGAATCGGAATCGGCATCTATGCAAAGGGTACGAGGATTTTTACATTTCCTGACATCTTAAAAAACATCAATAACACTATAGGGTAGCAGGTTAGGGTTGCAAACAGTATTCAGTAAATAAGGTCAGGTTCTTTACACCAGTGAATATTCAATATTAGCAGAAAGAGAAGGGTTAAGGAAGGTCAGGTTACTGAGTCTCATGGTAAAAAGAAAAAAAGTGACTTGCCCCAGAATGCCACATCACACAACTGTTGTTGGCTGTTGTACAGAGATGCAGCGACTTGAAAATTGTCAACCAATACCAATAACTGATAATTCTACACCTGTAAATGAGTAAGCCGGTACTGATATCTGGGATTTATTCATTTAAATGTACATAGGGACAACGACTGATCAAATCTCTGCAATTCTACAGATTCTGAACACGTTCTCTTTGCCAGTCACCTCAGGTTTAACTGGTACTTAAAATGCAACTACAACTAATAAACAAGAATGTGAAATAATCAATCATCATACACTAGACAGCAGCCAAATGCCGGTATTCTGATTTAA
Source organism: Olivaichthys viedmensis (assembly GCA_028565825.1). NCBI lineage: Eukaryota > Metazoa > Chordata > Actinopteri > Siluriformes > Diplomystidae > Olivaichthys > Olivaichthys viedmensis. Next base: position 7,707,545 of record JAOUQW010000032.1, read on the forward strand.
GCAGATCATACAGAATCAATATCATGCATGGCTGCTGTTTGGAGATTCTGTTTGTGAATTAACGTTACCTCCGTTATAACCTCCATGATCCCCAACTCGACTCGAACAGCCCAAACCAACCTTTCTCTTTATGTTCTCCAGCAAATCGTCTCGGCCGTGCTGAAAGTAAGGATGCTGGAATTCAACTGGTCCGTCTCGCTCTTGCTTCACCATGCCGGTGTCAACGTGCATCACCTTGCGAAAGCCATCTGTGAAAAGAAACAAAACATTTATTTCCCATAAATTACAGACAAACACTGAAGGATGATGGGATTTTAATGCATGCCAAGAAGGAAAAAAAAAAGAAAAAAAATCTTACACATGTTCAGCTGTCGGACAAAACTGGCTATGTTATTGTGCTTATAAAACTTTGGCAGGATTTCTTTGGCGAACCGTTGCTCATTCAGCACAAGGAAACTGTTGCCCTCCTGTAAGAAAAGCAAGATTGTCACATGTATTAATAGAAAATCAAATCTACACACCCTGGTCGTCGCTTTTCTTACAATTTCAGTCGTATGAAAACTAACAAAAATCGCCCTTGCTTGTCAGAATTCCTATCAATTTAATTGGACACCTAGATATGTTACGGACACAATCTAGTTTATTCCGCTTTGCCTCAGACACGAGCTATTCTTCTGCTTTGTCTCCTTCTCAGTAGTATAAAGAATGAGTGACACTACACTCAGATTTGTCCTGTTTTTTTTTTTTGCATTAAGCATAACTTTTGTTGGCATCAGAATTGGCATTCATGCAAAACACGGCACACGAGAGACTTCACATTTCCTGACATTTAAAAACATCAATAACACTGGGATATCAGTTCAAGGGGTGCTAACAGTATTTAGGGGGGTTCAGTTACTGAGGCGTCCCCTCTGACTCATGGTAGAAGAATCTAACGTCAAAAGCCACATTGCTCTTGGCTTGTTACAGACGGGTGACAAATTCAAGAGAGAGAAAAAACAACATAAAGTGTGTTAGTGAGGTGTTTGGGAAAGCACAAGCCTCCAGAACAGCTTCAATGAACCTTGGTGTAGATTCTACAA
>JAOUQW010000032.1:7721025-7735162 GCA_028565825.1 Olivaichthys viedmensis
TTTAGGATATCCATATGAATAGAAAATAAACAACAAGAGGTGAGTCAGAAGTTCAGAGAGCTCCAGATGAAGAAGCAAGAGGAACAGGGCAGGAGCAGAGCGTCAGACAGGTCCGGATGGCGAGACGAGGCACAGCAGGAGAAGTGTGCCAGGGTTTGGCACCGGCATCACATCACATTCGGATTTTAGTAGTGTATTAGAGAATAAATACAGTTCTCAGAAAAATTTACAGTCAATATACACTTCAGTACAGAATTTGGACTACGCCAAGTCACTAATATGTGTAAAAAAAAAAGGTGCACTGATCTTTGTAGCACCGAAGCTTTTACTAAAACATTCTTTAATAATGCCCACTCCTTGGACAAGCACCAGTGTGTTCAGGTAGTGGTTACAGAGCTGCATACTCACTTTCTGACTCACTAGCAAACCCCCCCCACCCCAAAAAAGGCTGGAATGAATTGATATTTTCCATTGGATGCAGAACTTGGACACTCGTTTTATTGTTGTTGTTCTCTCTCATTATTTGATTAATCTTGAAGTCTAAGACCAAAACTGAAACAGAGAAAAAAATATTAGTGCTGACCTCAGCACATTTATTATTATTCTGTTCTTTCTTTCATTTAACCTAATGATCAGACACATTTGGATAAGCGATGCAGGTGTACACTGCATGTGGTCTGCCAAGGAGCCCAGTTTTTACTGCTGGTTCCAACGTCTTTGATTGAGTGAAACTGAATGGGCCTGCCTCCGTGTATTATTGGAGTAGCATTTATATATTACTTTACCCGAATTGGAATCAAATGATCTAACCAAGGAAGAAACCGCAACAATAAAACACACCATCACATTTGGATTGTAAAAGAGACAAATATTCAAATGCGTTTTTCTTTTCTTTCCTCTACTTTGAGGAAGTTCTTTTTTTTAAGAGAACATTAAACCCACTCCTTCTCCTTCAGCTCGGTGAGACTTGGAAACGACTAGACACAACACACTTGCCAAAATCCATAAAAGATGTGTGTGCACATTTAGCACTCATGTTAAAGAGCCGAGAGCCTGAGAAAAGGAGTTGCCACATGTAAATGATCACCCAAGGTCAAACTGTGAGGATGTTGGGGAATCTGGGTGTCAGGGCAATGGGGTGATTATTTTCTTTCTTACAAACAAGTAAAAAAAAAAAATCATAGAGATCCTATTATTAGGATCAATGCAATCATTCTGCCAATACATTTTTGTTGTCCAAAATGTGTTATTTTTTGTTGTGCACTGGAGTGATGAGGCTAATGTAGCTATTTTTAGCTACCAGTTTAGCATTGTGCACACTGCGTGCCTAAATCGCCATACACTCGCAACTTGCTTATGTGGTTTTTGACACTGTATTTTGTCAATTTTTATAGGTGACATTGTTATCTGTAAAAATGGACAAAAGGACATTGCAGAACTAAAAACAGTCATAGTAGTTTCTTCCTCAGCACCTAGTTTGGTGGCACTCCGAGCCAGCATCAGCCTCCGGTAGGTTGAAGTGGAATTAGATGCTAGAACTGATTCAGATGATTGATTTGTATATTAAATTTTTAATACAGACTTCTTCCGCTATTTTTTGGTCTTCATAGAAAGTGTTACCGTGGAAACCTAACTTACGGATGCTTATATTCAAGCCACTTACAAGTGACACTTAATTGACTGTTGGTTTACATTCCTGTAAATTTGACTTTTACCAAAAGCGAGGTATAAGTGAGACAGACTTCCAATCTGATTACAGAGCTGAGCAGCTGAGGGTTAACGGTCCTGCTCAAGGGCCCAACAGTGGCTCACAACTTTGAGGTCACAGTAACCCCATTGACGGGTCCTGGAAGTCCAAGGGGTTAATGACTAATCGGCCACGTTAGCTTTCTCTTGTCTCAGATCATCTACTGTATGTGGCAAAATGCTGAACTTGGAAGTCAAAGACCTACTGAACCAACACATTGGGCCTCATTTAGGACACTTTTCCAGATGTGATGTCAAATTATAATCCTTTTGAAAAACCTACAAAGAATAACGATTATAATATAAGCCTGAGTCCCAAATTGTTTTCATGTGCTAGGTGCTTGCACACGATTTGGCTTGCTAGTTTTAGCGTTGGTAGTTATTGCAGTTTGCTAATGAGGATAAAGAGTTCTTATTTAATAGGGTCTATTCTATTCAGTGCTTTTTTCACTTTCTGTCCAATTTTATTTGTTAGCAAAACTGAGACAGACACTGATACAGGTGAGCATCTGTTTTTTATTGATGTTATATAGCTAGTCAGTTCAGTCTGCTCTCCCACCATCTGAAGCACATGACCTTGTTTTGCTCCTCATGACACCAGGCTTGGAAAGCTGATATCATTCCCAGGATACTGTATCAGCCTCGAATCCCAACACCTGCTCTGTCTGACACCTCATTAGGCCATAACCCGGTATCAGTGTGTGATATACACATGAGCACTTTGCTCTTTAACCATTGCAGACGGTTGGCTTATTGCATAACTCGCAGGACCCCCGAGTGTTTATGATCCATATGTCTGAAAATTCTCTTCTGCAGCTCGTTTCGCGTTTCTCACAACTTTCTTCCCTTCATGGCCACTAAGCAAAGGAGAAAATTAGCCTGCATGTAACTTGTTTCAGTCCACAGCGAGGCCTGCATCCCAGCCTGCCAAGTATAATAAAAGTAAATAAAGAAATAACGCAGCCAAGCCTTCAGCATCACCTGGAATATATGTTAATATGCTCTTGGATCAACTTTTTTTCTTTTTTCCCCCCGTGCTTTATGGCTTAGAAAACACTTGTATAGCAGTGTCACTAGGCCACAGGGACATGCTGCTTAGCCCTATTAGATGACTCCAGTGTAATAGAAATGGGGGGAAAAAGAAGAAGAAAAATGAGAGGTGTTCTGCCACATGCCTTTGTGTCGATAAAAATTCCATGAAAAAAAAAAAAGGTTTTTGGAAGGATGAAGAGCAGCCCCCCTCAAACACACACACACACACACACACACACAGAAGTGGAGAACAGAATTACAAGACTTTACCTTGCCAGGTGGTTCTAATTGTGGTTATAGGGAAGTAATATGCATCTCCGCTCCATTCAAAGATGCAGTACAAAGAGCGGATTCAGAAGCAAGCATTTGGTGATGCCAGGTTTAAGACTCCCGGTGTGTCTCGATGCAAATTCAGCACTTAGCCATAAACACAGGGGTTGTAAATACAGAGGAATGGCCAACTGAGTACAGGCTATAACCACGAAAAACATCTCTGGCAGACCGCAAACTGAGAGCTGTATGTGCTGAGCATTGCATTAATTCTGGTGTATTTGCACAGGTATCTGTGATTAAGCTTTCAGACTTCTTATTAAACTTGGTAACCTCTGGACAGTTCTGCATGGAACCATTTAAACGTGAGAAACCTCCATTATAACATAAAGAGAGTCATTCGAGCCAGCACTTAATTACAAGAATTGCAACTAGATAGCCCTACTTGAGTGTTCTTTGATATAGTTTAGGACAGAGCGCATGCATGTTTTGGATATTTTTGGATAGAATTACCCCAGAACATGTCATTTCAAAACATTAAACTTAATATACAGTATGTAGAATAATAAAGAATGTTTTTAAAATGCCTAATAAAGTACAAAAAGGGCCGAGGAATATCTCTACACGTTTTTTCCTCATTAAAATGCCAGGCTCTAAGAATATACATTAAAATGCAATTTAGAAGACACCCCCGTGTCCTCCTGCCAACCCAAAAAGCCTATCACTAACATAAGCTAACTAAAGTAGCTGGCTAGCTAAATGCTAATAAACTAGCTTGCATTTGTCACAGGGAAACACAAGTGGGATTTTCAGCATCTAAGCATCTAAGAGAATGTTATATTCTCAGTGATTTATTTAACAGTAGCCAAACCTGTCAAAATATAGAATGCTACTTTATTGTCACATATACAGAACAGTTAAATTGATTCTTCGCAAATCCCAGCATGTTGGTAAGCTGGGGTCAGAGGTCAGGGTCAGCCATGATACAGCACCCCTGGAGCAGGGAGGGTTAAGGGCCTTGCTCAAGGGCCCAACAGTGGCAGCTTGGCCCAACAGTGGCAGGAGGCTTGAACCCACAACCTTCTGATTAGTAGCCCAGTGCCCTAACCACTGAGACACCACTGTCCAATATGTAAACTAGCTCACATTTGTCAAAGGTAGAGTTATGATTTCCGTATCGGCGTCATGATTTTCATTGCTATATTTCCAGCAATTTATTAAACAGTAGGCAAACCTGTTAAATTCCAACATAACAGAAACTGAATAAAAAGCAACAACAAAAAAAAAGCAGTTATCTAGCAGGAGGTTAGCTAGTGGGCCAGCTAACTACACCATAACAATCAAAATGATTTTGTTCATCACTAACATTAGCTAAGCTAGCTAGGAGGTTTTCCGAGCTAGCTTAGCTAGAGGTTTAGGTTCCACATTATCCTATAACCTCTAACTGAGCTTGTACGTAATGCTTCCTAAATCAATTGTTTTTCACGTAAGTAGTGAGAAAGTCTCTGTTTTAAATGTGACTTTAGTGCTCTATTAGTCATCTTGACCCAAACACCAAGCTACATAATCAGAATCATCCATCCAAGAGAAGTTTAAAAATCATGTTTTTGAGTTCAGGTGTACTTTAATAGGTAATTAATTAGTATGCGACATTTAGTATTTTGATAGAAATGCTTACAGTCTACATCCAGGTTAATCTCCATTCATTAATTTATTCACCTAAATTGAAACTGTGAACATTAATATCTCCAATATACATTTACCTGTATATCTTGTGGTGTATTTTTGTAGTTAACATGATGAATAATCAACATAAACATGTGATAACATTACCAGGTTGGATACGTAATGGTCGTAAAAAGTCGTAAAACAAGAACTAGTGTCCGGCTAATTACTCTAAAAAAGTAAGAAGAGATAAGGGGGAGGGATAGAGTTTCGGTTGATCCTCCTATACGCAGGAGGGTATTAAAAAGAAGCCCTTCACTCAGTTCCTCAGTTCTCCCCGGGGACAACTCCGTCTTTTTGATCCTCAATAAACGTATTGATTTTTTTGCTACTCTTGGTGTTGATGATTGGTTTATTTTTCAGGGCCTGAGGGCAAGTGTCTTTTTCACGACAATCTCTTATTGCAAAAAAATTGAAGTCTGTGAATTAACAGGAACATGTTTGCCAAATCTGAAGCAAAAGTCAACACAAGCTTTAGAAACATACTCCTTTGTGAGTATATGCAAAGTAATGTCAAATTCTCGTAATGTTGTTTTTCTCATCAGTTGAGGTGTTTTTGAGATTTAAACACTGTGTCATATGGTGCTTGGGCTCCTTAATTGCTGTTTGCAGCTGCTGCTGCACCATTAATTCACCCGCCACCAAGTGCTGCATGCCCCGTCATGCTCAGGGAAGAAGGCATTCACATTTTCACATAAATACACTCATTCTAATATGCAGAAATACGTACAACTAGTATGGATAGCAATGGGGGGAAAATGGTGATATGTTTTTCCCAGTTTGTCTTACATGCAACATGACAAACAAAACTGAACCCAAAGATTTTGCGGTACTAGATGCAACTAAATTTTAAAAGAAAGGCTTTTAAAAATAAATAAATAAATAGTAATAATAAGATGTAGGCTATAGCATCTGGGAATATTTTATTGGGAATATATGAAGTAGCAACCACTTCAAACTTCTGCCACAATGTGGATTTATGTTCTATATCAAGCTGTTTTTAAAACACATTCTTTTTGACATCCAACTCTAGTCCCTTAGGGGTTCTGCTTTCTCCAATAAAAACCTGTTTTAGGTGCTCACATCCACTTGGGTGTCCTCCAGCTTTAGAGGAGGAAACTCAGCCACTGTTGGGCATCGAGATATAAAACTGTCCACACGGTTTTACCACCAGACCCATACATCTGGGAGGAGAGAATGTTGTAAAGCAGCATCAAAAGAAAACTTTTTCCCTAAATAAAACTTCACTAGTCATTTTCATTCAACATCCGATGAATTGTGAAGATCACTGTTATATTATTTAAACTTGTTATGCTTAAAGATGTAGCCCTCTGAAGTGGGCCTTATAATGTCAAGTTCAATGAAACACCATTGGAGAAAATGTTGATTTATGAGATGGCTTTTCTGAAGATTTAAAATAATGAGTCTGTCCTTGTCAGACAACATCTGCACACCAATCTCTTACGTATAACCTGGTAATTTATTTAACCAGTAACCACATGGTAAAATACACAAATTACTGTAATTACAGTTGTGACAAAATTAGTCAAGTATATTTATAATGACATTTAAAAACAGCAGACGCTGACCAAAGTGTAATACAGTGAGGTCAAATTAGTTCAAGCTAAAAACAAAAAAAGGGTTTCAATGAACAGAAAATGAAATACACGAAAAGCACCACTTACAATAAAAAATGAGACACTATAAAAGTACAAAAGCTCCCAAAACACAATAAAAGACAGGACAGAAATGGAATTAAATAAATGAGTTAAAAGGACATTGCGCCACAAAAGACCAGTATTTATACACTACAGACCTATAGAGTCATAGGCCAAAGAAAAAGATGAGACTCAAGACAGGATTTAAAAGTGTCAATAGTAGGGCAAGACCAACTGTAAAAGAATAAACTATTCCACAGCCTTGGGGAGATAATGGAAAAAGCACAGTCGTCCTTAGACTTTAACCGGGCCTGTGGAAAAAGCAGGAGCAATTGTTTTGATGCCCAATGAGGCCTAGTCTTGGAATGTGGTCAGAAATAATTAGGTTCCTTCATTCATCTTCAGAAAGCACTTCATCCTGGTCAGGGTCACTTTGAATCCAAAGCCTATCTTGGGAAACACTGGGTGCAAGGCAATGTCAGGATCAAACCCAGAACTCCGGATCTGTGAAGCAGCAATGCTACCCGTTGTGCCACCATACCACTCTAATTAGGCACCCTAATTTTTAAATATAAATTTTGTTTTAGATGTTTATTTTATGTATTTTGCATTAGTGTGTCAGTAGAAAAGAGAACATTTTAGATTTCCTAATATTAACTTTGCAAAAAACTTTATGTTACAGAGAATTTTTGTATGTCATTAAAGAAGGTAACATATTACATAACAGACCACTTTTCAGACAAAAAATATCATTGAGGTCATCTGGGACCCACAGAGACAGATGCAAGTGAGAGCCAAGGTCTGCAGAAGAACCGTGGCAAGTTCTCCAAGATTCTTGGAATAACCTACTAGCTGATTTGCTTATAAAACTCCACGACAGTGTGCCTAAGAGAATTGATGCAGGCTTAAAGGCAAAGGTTGCTCACACTAAATTTTGATTTTAGTTTTTTTTTTTTACTGTTTACTGCTCTTTGGAGTAATTTTTTAGAAACTCGAAATTTAGTTATTTTTTCTCATAGGAAAAATACAAACATACCAAGCGTAAATCAGATAAAACTATTTATACATGGTTTTTTATAAACTAATGAAGGCTAAAAGGGATCCTCTCAATATTCAACTCTATATTTTGAAGTATTGTATTCCAGCAATAATTTAATACTCACATAGTTATATGCCACTTAATGTCCTTTTTAACCCCCCTCAAATCTCAGATTATTATTCAGAATTTCTTTACATGTACCAATGACCTTTGCACAGTACTGTACTTGGGAGTCTTGTGGGAAAGAAGAACTTTGTAGCATTACAATAGATATGTATACAATACATATCAATGGCTGGTCCTATACTAAATAACACTCCCTAGTCTTGATGACCTGAGTTTATGGTTTGCACGTTTGGAACTGATGTTTGTAGGCAATGTGGACTTTCCCTTTTACCATTTCAATCTTAAGACTTCTGGCATGATGTTCTGTAATTAGATTTGGCATAATTACAACCCATGCCGGAAATAATACCAACTGTAACAAGGCCCTTTGTTCATTTGGTATCTGCCTTGTGGCTGCTTGCTGGAGATATCCTCAGTCACTTCTTTGTTTCAGGAAAGATACAGTGACAGAGGGCTTTTCATAATTTGGCCTCGAGCTTGTCTCTTTTGCGCAGTTAAAAAACAAAAAACAAAAAGAATGATTATTTCCTGCACCATTGCACCTGCTATTATGATAGCATGTTAACAATTTGGCGGTTTGGAGACATCAACGTCCCCTTACCTTCTGTGTTTTTTAGCCTTTCTGTTTGAGGAGATCTACCTGAGACCATCATATATTGGGTCCAATGGTGAATCGTTTGCACATAGGCTTTACCTGTCGGTCACAAATCAACCATTGGTTCATTGTGGATAACTTTAGTGAAGTATTATCTCTGTCACCTTTGCTTTATCTCATGAATACTAACTAAATTCATGCAGCATTACGTCACTACAGATGTGCCTTAATGCATTAGTGCTATCACGCTTGTTGTCATCTGTAGCAGGTGGGGCCGTGGTTTAGGGAGGGGAGACGAGCTAGAGGGGTAATGACTAACGTGGTACACCTGAACCCTGTTTCCCCTTTGTATTCATGTGATCTCTCTTTTTCTCTCTATCTCCCTTTGAGCAGCGAGTGTGTGTCTGTGTGGCTGTGAGTGCTGAAAAGTGAAATTAAGTGAAGCAGAAGAAGCGACGAGCAAGCCGAAAAGCTGCAATTTTGTTTCTTTTTAAACACACTTTTCGTTACTGTCTGCTGACCGTGCCAAGGGGCTCGAGCTCAAATGAAAAGGCTCACGTACGCTCTTACCCTGGGTCTGCTGTGTTCTCTGAGCAGTGCACTGCTGAAATTGTTACACCATCTTTATTTAGCTACACAATTTTGTATTGCTAATAAAATATTACATCTAAGTTTTTCATGTAGTAATATATTGGCTGAGGTAAAGTTAGGAGAATGAAAAACGCCTAATTGGCGACATATCCTTAAAAGACTATACAGCAAAGACTGAATGAATGAACACTTGATATTTGCCCCATTGTGCCTAAAAAGCCTCTTTTGAGTCCTGTGTAACTTTTTCATCTACCACAATGAGAAACGAAATGCTGTTGATCACATGATGATCACCGGGGTCCTTCATTGCTGCAGCTTTAGTTCTTTGTTGGTGATTTCAAAAGCATTATGTTTTCCAGATGGTAATTAGATCTGAGATAAACTGTATTGAATGTCCAACCCCTTGATGTTAAAGTAGTCATGTTCCTGTTATATTCCCCTGTGATTTGTTATTTCATCATTATGTCTTGTTGCATGGACATTCCTAAAAGTGTTTGTACTTAAGACCTTAAAGAGTCAGCTTGTTATTCAGTTATGAAAGCTATAAAATTAATCGGCAACTACAGTGAAACTAGTAGGAAAGGTATGTAATTATAAGACGCGCCGATTGGGCCTGGGAGTTTAAGGGGTGAAATTAAAACACACTTTTGATGTTATCAGTGATCTTTGTCAGTGAGACATCTGTTTTTTTGGAGTTAGTTAAGCTAACACTTATAAGAACAATGTAGAACATCTATAAGGCTAGACATGTTTTTTCCATGGCTATTTTGAGATTATATCCATCAGACGATATGATTCAATTTTGTCTCTGTACTTGGTGTTAGCTACTGACAGATAACTGTTGCGAGCTACGCAAATATAATACATGAATATATTGCTCAAATATGAAATGTACAGTCTATAAGAAGAAGGGGTATGATAGTACATGTATATTGTGATAAGGAAATTTAAAATAGTTATACTTTTAATTAGGGGCTGGCCATATGGCAAAATAATAATCTTGATGAATCATGATATTTAGTTTTGCTGAGGTTCCTCTAACAAATGGAGCTGTATTATGTATTAACAACTAGAAGTTCAGAGATTTTTTTCAATGAACATTTTCAAACAATTAAAGTATTTAACAAGGAAAAGGAATGTGATTGGTACAAAAATGGTACAAAAATGGCACAAAAATAGATTTTAACATCCAATCCAATATATCGCAATGTTTTATATATTGCAATATCAATATCATATCGTCATATTGCCTAGCCCTTTCGGATATAACGATAGAGATAATGATGTCACCATAAACATTCTTTTTGTTTTAAGAAACTACTGAATGCTAACAGCAATTCTCTTAAAAGGTCTGTTTAAAAAAAAAATTGTATTCTAGCAGTTTCCCGAACTAAATTTAATATTCATTATGTTATATGGCACTTAATGTCCATTTTAAAAGTTTACAGTTGTAAGCAGTTGTTGTGCTTTATTCGAAACTGTGATATTGTGTTTTACGGTTATCATATCACAATTTTTCCACTTTGTTACACCCCTAATCAGAAGAAGCCACATATATGCAACTACTCTTTATGATTTTCTAGAGGAGTTTTGTATTTTTGTGAGGTTTATGAAATCTTAAGAATATTAAGAATACAGTAATTAAAAGGTCAAGTCTGTGTAAACATCAAGTTTGTGTCAACACAAGATGAACCAGCTACATTGCACTTGTTTATGGCAACCATAATGGCCTCAGTGGAGTGTTAATCCTTCATATGTCCTCATGTACCACGTCTCTGACCACATTTAAGCCACCTGGCCTGCACCGTGTGATTATCCCTCTGAAACGATTCTCAACCCGGGAAACAAAATTTGTAAAACAGGAAGTGCCGGGATCTGAAAAAACTACGAGTAAATGCATGTTTCTGGCAAAAGTGGCACTAAATCGCCGTTTAACGTTGTGTGTGGTAGGAAAAGTGGTTTGCTTGTTTTATAACAACCAGCACATACGCAAAACGGCCTTTAACTCTGAAAACACTGGTGAGCAAGTCTGTGAATTCATGTGGCAAGACTCTGGGAGAAGTCATACTGGACTAAATAGTGTCCTGACATTGTTTTTTTTGTGCCACTGTGAAATACTTTGGTGCTTTTTAAACCTTCTTGTGAGCACTAAAAGCTGAACATCTCATAAACTGTGACCGGTGAGGATGGAATATTTAGTGCTGTACCACTGCTTCAATTGAATCAGCCCTGCCAATTTAATCATTATGCCGAAACATGGAGCCATTTAGAGACATACAGAATTTCCTGTTTAACACCTACATGTCACATGCTTGAGATTAAGCTAAGGCTTATCAAGAATTTGCAAATCCTGCTGTAAAAGGAGCACGATTCAGTCTCTACAGTATCATCTGTGCTTGGTAAAAGGCCTTGTGTGTGAACATCCAGGTTTGTTTGTGTGTGGGATTACCCGCTTTCTCAACGCTCTGTGCAAGATGCGACTAGTTTAGAGGGATTTCTTTATTAGTAGTCAAGCTACAGCATAATGACCAGCTCCCAGGGAAAACTACCGTGTTCAATAATTGACTGTAAACAACCAGGGAATGTTAATTATGCAGTGGCTGCGAGCTTAAAGGACAAAATCTATTTGACTTGTAATTTTGAACGGCGGCGAAAAGCCCACACATGGCTGCGTGGGACCAATGCTAAATTCCAGGTCTCGCAGCGTAAAACGGGCACAAGCCTACACTGTAAATTGATGTTTTGGACAATGGCTCAAACCTTGTGTTTACCTATCCACAAAGGTATACTTTTGCAAAGCACAGTGTCGTTTTTTTGCCATCTAGATAGTCCCTTGAGATTGTAATAACTGTAATTCTTGTTAAATACAGTCACAGGTTCATCATATCCCACTGATCTCTTTCTCTCTCTCTCTCTCTCACACAGACATACACACACTTATTATAGTAACCACGATGTTGAGAGACGCTAAGCAGCTTGTGAGGGAGGTCAAAGAAAAATCAACAGTATGAGAAAGTCGCAATGCTTTTGAGAAGCACCTCTAAAAGATTTTCATAGCCATGGACTCATGGACCCTTGGCTCCCACAGTGCTTAATCATAGCTGCATAATTTCTTCTCGAGAAAAGGAAGAGAAACTATTGAGATGGAAAACAGCAGAATCGTGTTTTCAACCAAGAATATTATGAACATATTTCTATCAGAATAAGAGCAATGTGGTTTTAATTACATTATATAATATCCCGGTAAATTGAACTAAGCTGTTGCCGCAAATCCACTTGAAGTCATTTCAATAACACAGATTTGGCGTCCAAAGGTTGTGTCAGGGTAAGCCTTTGATTTCACAAGAAAATCTGTAAAGAGGTTTGATTTTGTGTATCTCATATCTTGTATACATGCGAAATGAAGTCTGAAAAAGCCATAACGGGCATCATCTGATTGATGTGCGTTGTGTAATACGGAATTGTTTATAGCAACGAGAGGAATTGCATGAATGAATAGCAGTGAAAAATCTACTAAGATAAGACTGAGGTGAAAATCTACCAAGATAAGATTCCCTTACTCAAGAATTGAACTCCAAGTTGTTATTAAATGTTTAATATTCATTGACAAGGATGGGAAGCTTCCAGCAGATGTCCCTCTTTAGCAATTTAATGGTTGTGGATGGGGGGCAGAGTGTGTTAGCTTTAACTCAAACACTTGGGCTTACCAACCTGGCTCAAAATGTGCAAATACCTGGGCACAACAGGATTTTCCACGTGCGAGGAGAATGAAAGGGGCAAAGCAGATTCTCACCCGCGCTGTGTCACATCACATACAAAGCCATGCTATAAAATGCTGGACAGAAATGAAAAAATATTTTAAATATCCTGTCCTGGGTCACTGCAACATTCAAGTTTACCTTCATCCAACCTCATAGTATATGCTCCACTGAACACCAGTACACATAGTGTGTCCTCTTAATTGAAGTCCGAGGCTGTCTGCTTATCATTTTGGGTGTATGTGTGTACTGTAACAAAAGGCTTTTTCATCATTTGCTATTTGAGATCAGCTTGTTGAAAGTTGACTAGAAAGCTCACTAAGGCCAAGAGCACATCATTTATTCCCCGACATTTGTGCACCTGTTGATATGCTATCAATGGAGTCTTAATGGAAGCAGCTGTCAACATGTGCCTCCACATTCAGTTAAGGTCTAGCAACTCCTCCTCCTGTTTGGAGTTTATGCTGACGGTCTGTTTACAGACCTTAGATATCTGTAGATTTGTACAGAAAGACATGCTTTGTTTAGTTCCATGTTCTTCCCTATGTACTCTTCTAAGGCCTAGTAAACACAGGTAAATTTGAAAACGCTGGTTTAATGTTTGGGCCACACAGTTGTCATAACACTGCCCTACAGTAAAGTGTTACCAAAATATGATACTAATTATAGAGCAAGTGCTAATATATACCATGCAACACAGTTCTAGGTGACATGTAAATTAAGTTTTTGCAACTGAGTAATTAGTATGTCTTTATTTTGTGTTAATCTAGTGTGATGCCGTATGTTATCAGTAGTATGAGAGCAATTTCGTTTCACAGTAATGAATAATGAATTTGACCCATTAGGTAAAACTGCTATTTTTTTATCTTCATGCACCCAAATGCATGCGTGTGTGTTTGTGAGGTGCAGGCTTTATCTAAAGGTCTCATGTTTCAGCACCAGGCTCTAGCAATGAGTATTAAATTAAACAGGTTCTGTGCTGCTGTGCATTAATGGGTCACTGATGAATCAGTCGGTACTCACATGGGTGCTACATATTTGCTACAAATTATTTTGTACACTAGGGGCAGCACGGTGATGCAGCAGGAAGCATTGCTGCCTCACAGCTCCAGGATCTGGGGTTTAATCTTGAGCTCAGGTTAGTGTCTGTGTGAAGTTTCACATGTTCTCCCTGTGTTTGCGTGGGTTTCCATTGGGTACTTAGGTTTCCTCCCACTGCCCAAAAACATGCCAGTAGGTTTGGCTACTAGGTGTGAATGTGTGTGTGGGTGTGTGTATGCTGCCCTGTAATGGACTAGTTTCCCATCCAGGGTGTATTCCTGTTTTGTGCCCAGTGTTTTCCAAGATAAGCTTCTGATCCACCCTGACCCTGATCAGGATAAAGCAGTTACTGAAGATGAATGAATTATTAAATGAATGGGCCACATACAGTGGGGTCCAAAAGTCTAAGACCACATTGGAAATCTGTTTTTTTTTTCATTGCCACTGTATGGCACTCAAACACTTTGCTGAAATTGGAACAGTCGTATCCAAAGCACGATCAGGCAGACCAAAAGTGAGCACACCATCAGAAGAGCAATACATAAAGCTTTGTTCA
>JAOUQW010000032.1:7739249-7763512 GCA_028565825.1 Olivaichthys viedmensis
TCAGGAAGGGAAACAAGGCCAAACGCTTGACATGGGCTAAGACATAGCAGCATTTCACAGTGGATCACTGGAAAAAAGTCTATTAGTTTTTAATGCCGTTTTGAAGGGCACACTGAGAAATAAGGCCATGCTGCAGATATTTGTCCAAAGATTAAATAAGTAGTGAAAGTTGTTCAGTACATGTGGTACTGCTTTACATTAAGGTTCCCTTAACTAACACTAATTATGGCTTTAGATAACATTGACAAACCACAATAAACAATGTTAACACAGTAAATACCACTCATTATTTGATGTTTGTTTAAATTTGACTAAGTAATGAACAGCTAGCACCTAAATTAACCAATGATAATAACCAAATAATATTTATTATTATTATTATTATTATTATTATTATATATATATTTTAATCTTTTTATTTTTTAAAACTTTTTTTAAAAACCTTTTTTTACTTTCCAAACCACCGTAGTAAAGCCTTTACATCACCAAAATGATGTCAACAGCACATAAGTTCTCCAACAAATCACACCACCACATGATCCATAAAGCCAATATCTTATTTACTATATATCCTGTTGATTCAATTCTTAAGTCTTCCTGATAAATTAAAGTGAGGTAATGTTTATTCTCCACCCCCCACCCCGAATGAGATTTGGGGTTTGTTTTCCTGTGTCAACCTGGCAGGCCTTCAACTTCATTAGAGCACCCTTTTGTCTAACGTTATATAATTCAGCATCCGTATATAATGCGAGGACATTTCCAGCACCTTCTGTTCCGCATGTTTAATTCATGACAAAACGTTTCTAACTGGTATAATTTTTCTAGGGGACAAAGCTGTTGCTAAGCTCAGGCCTTCACCAGTGCAGAAATGCACCAGCTTTCCTCTGGGCTCCTCAACATGCATGAGAGCAGCTTTGGCCTTCCTGGATTTGTGCCGCTGTTTTGGCCGTTCACTAGAAAGCTATCGCTGTGCAGTTTGGGGACTAAAGCCTCTGTGGAGCACGATAAAAGGAGAGGAAAATCTCTGAGAGTAGGTTGGGGGCATAAACCCATAGTGTGCCCCCTCTGGTGAATCAGGGTGGCCTGTACTGGCACAGATGGTTCAGTGTGTCATGGAGACAAAAGGACCATTCACGTGGACCTCACTCTGATCTCACACAGGCACATGTGAACGCTCTGCCCACTGCCACGTGAGCATCCTCAGTGGCCGTGACACGCTCAGGTAGCTGCGGCCGTGTGACGCAAGCTGAGAGTTTGTGACGCAAGTCACATTTGTCATTACCTTGCCGTGGATTGTTTGTTTCACTCCATTACCGTGTACATATATGCAAGCCACTCTGGTATGTTCAGCTCCATTTCAGCTGGGCAGCCTGGAAAAATGATGCACTGCTCAGTAACGTCTACTACAAACTGCAGCGTAATGAGTGGCTAATTGAGTTTCAAATATCTGGAGTCAAAATATTGATGTATTCATGTAAAACCTTATCTGGAATTAGCATTGCTGGACAGAATTAAGCATGAAATACTAACCAGTCCTCTGATACATCACTTGTGAACTGGCACACATCTTTCAAGAAAAGTTTCTTGATATAGTTAAAGGTAAATTATAATTATTCATTATTTTCAGTTATTTATTATTTAACGGTATGCAGCACACTGTGCCATGTGTTTGATGAATACAAAATCTTGGACCTGTAATGGTTTATTAAACAGCAATGTGACAGAGGCATGCCTTACTGATTGCATATTGCAATTTAATTGAAGCACCCCTGAACTAATTTTTATTTTTATTTTTGCAAATGGTTATCTCCTTTTGGATGCCTGGTTTTGATTTTATAGATTGGGACTTTGGGTGTCACTAAATAAGCTCCACAGCTTTGGACCAGTCATGTCCAAGACGCAGTACTCTGAAACTTTTAGTTAACCTTGTCGATAAAAGTAGCTAGCTAATTTAACTAATGTTAGTGAAGAACAAAATACATTTGGATGTTAATAATATAATACTTATTTATATAGCACTTGCAATTTTGAGTGGAAAGGGTTTTTACATATAAAAGATCAGAAAGTCAAAACAAAGTTCTTATGGTAAAGCACATTAAAGAACCAATGTACAAGCACTAATGAATTGACTATAAATATAGTGTTAGTACTACTAGTAACACGCTGTGCACAGGAGAAGAGGCAGGATGCAAGTGCGTAATCTCAGTGGTTTTATTATGAGGGCAAATCCATGAATCATCGTCGTTATACAGAGCGGGAGTCAAAACACAGGCAGACAGGCGTAGCTCAGGATAATCCATATACAAAACCAAAGTATCAGGCAGGAGTTGAAACCAGGAAGTCAAACACGAAAAGAACAAAGGAAACCGGAAAACAGGACAGGACTAACACTCGGAAATTGACGGCACAACACGCGACAATACTTCGCAAAGAAACTCAGAAACAAAGGGGTTTACATAGACAAACAAATCAGGGGGCTAACACAAAACAGCTGAGTACCATCAGGGAGCTAAACCAATGACAGGCGTGAACCAGACAAGGACACATGTAAAAACGTAAACAAAAAGCACATGGCAAATGATACACATACACAGAACAAAGAAGTGCTGCACGTTGCTCTAGGCTTTGCGCTGTGCAGCCAGGGCGAGAGGGTATAGATAAAAGACCCAATAGCTATGAACAGGCTAAATTAAACAAGTATGTTTTTAATCTGGATTTAAAAACACCTAAAGAGCACTCCTAACGTTCTCTAGAAAACTACTCCAGAGTTTTGGGGCAATATAAGAAAAACATCTTCCACTGGCTGAGCTGCGAGTGATGCTTGGGATTAACAGTAGACCTGCCAAAGCTGAGCGAAGTGCTCGGGATGGGCTGCTTCAGAAGATCAGCAAGATACGCCAGAGCTAATATAGCAGATAATATTTCCTTTAATAAGTAAGTGAAGCAGCTCTGAACTAAAACAATTTGTTTTTTTGCAAATGGTTATCTTCTCATGGATGGCTGGTTTTGATTTTATAGATTGGGACTTTGGATGTCACTAAATAAGATCCAAAGCTTTGGACCAGTAATATCCGAGATTACAGGATCACGCAGTACTCAGAAACTTTTAGCTGACCTTGCTAGCTAAAAAGAAAAGTAGCTAGCTAATTTAGCTAATGTTAGTGAAGAACAAAATAGCTTTGTTTGTTATGGTGTATTTTGACAGGTTTACCTATGTTTGAGTAAATTGTTAGCAATGACGATGCAAATAAATGACGATGCAAATCGAGACTGAAATCCCACTTGTGTCTACCTTTGACAAACGCAAGCTAGTTTAGTGGGTTTGCAGCCAGTAACTTATGATGGGTTAGCTAATTTAGCTAGTGTTTGTGATGAACAAAATATTGGGTGTTATGGTGTATTTTGACAGGTTTGGCTGCTGCTAAATAAATCACAGAATATAAGACGATGCCAATCAAGACTTTAATACTGAAATCCCACTGGTGTGTAACTGTGACAAATGCAAGCTAGTTTTCTAGGAGTTAGTTAGTGGGCTATTTAAACTAGCTAATGTTAGTGATATTAGACTATTTGGGATGCCAGGAGGACATAAGGGTGTTTCCAAACTGCATATGAATGTATATTCATAGATCCAGGTATTTTAATGAGGGTAAAGGTGTAAAATGTACCTAGACCATTTTAGTAGTTTTTTGGTCACTAAAAAAAACATATGCAACAATTTATTTTTCACCATTTTTGCTGGTTTAATATGGCATGTTCTAGGGGAACTTTAAGGGAAAATGGAAAGCATCCTGTAGCTTTGGACTGCAGTAGCTGTAGAGAAGTCTTTGTATGAGCTTGTGCATGTGATGAAGCTTCTCAGTGAAAAGGAAGCACATGACCAAATTGGAATATACACAAAATCTCATCTTTACATTTTAATGAAAGTTTTTTTATTTTGGATAAAAGGGATCTATGACATATTTAACTCAACTATAATCGCTTTTGAAGAAGAGCATTAGCTAATTTCTATTTTAGGGACCCACGCATCATGATAATTATATTTGTGACCATAAAACTGCAGCTCGTATTTTATGCTCAGGTTGCAGCTGCAGATAAGGCTGGTGGGATATTTTTGGTAAACCAAGTGGAGAAGAAAAATAAACAAAAGAAACTGCAGTGTAGTGGAAGCTGTGCTACAAGTAGACTCTACTTTGACTATCTATTTTTTTTGGTATTGGTATTATTTCAAAATTGATATTTTGATTGTTATCGAGAGATAAATGGACCGAAATTTATACCTACTTTTGAAGTGTCTTCTTCTTTGTGCACTGGCTTTTATCGGATATGCCACATCCGAGCACATGTGGATGCGGCTGTGACCAAATATATTTGAAGTGACATTGCGTGACCTGGCTCGGATCTGAGATCAATAACCCGGATAATGTGGGATGTCAGTTATCACATATCTTCAAACGAGCTCCAAGATCCTGTACCCAGTATACAAAGTGTCAGGGAATGTGTGAGTTTGGGCCGGAGGAAGATCATCAAAAACAGAATGAAACCGCGCCAAAGCCTTCGCGATCAGTGCAGAAGAAGCAACACAGTCATGGTTCAGATCAGTGATTTGAGGAGTAGAGAGATCTGTGGAAAAGTTTCAGGGATGGTCTATTCATCTCTCATGAATTTGCGAAACACAATATCCAGTTACTTTTACAAAAAAAACCTGACGACGTGGTCTGTGTAGTCTCGCCAAGCATCTCTGCTTTTTCCCCAACAGCTGGCAATAACACCATAGCTTACCTTGGCAGTTGTTTTTGGAAAGCTTCGCCTCAGGAATACAGATGATTACTAGAGAGGAGTAAATGTATGTATGGGGTTTACTCAGATTTGGAGACAACTTATGAATTCATATTGCAACTAGATTAAATGCTTTTACTTATATCTGTAGAAAAGATTTCATTTTTATTAGGGTCCTACTATTTAGTTCTGGACAACCCTCTTGTTAGGACTTTTCCTATTATTCTGATTCTCTGCTAAAATGCGATGGGCAGCAGAGACCATAGGGCCTAGCAACACCAAATTTGGCAGAAACAACTACTCAGGCAAGTTAGGGGACACACATTGGTCTGATGGTGGCGCTATAGGGCAGTGTTTTATGTTTTGGCCTATATCTCCTGAGCCATGAGGCAGATAGACAAAATCCTTTTTTTCCCCCTGATTCCTTGGTTAAAGCCACCCAAATTTGCCATTGAGCGCCGCCCACTTAGATTCTGTCGTAATTTGCATAAAACGTGAAACCCACCTTTTTGAACTCCTCTCAGACCATCCATGTAATTCTCACATCATTTGTTGTTTATCATCTGCAGACTCTGCTGATGGGGCACATCATTTGACTGATAATGACCAACGAAATGTTGCATTGTAGACAATACTAAATAAAACAGCTGTATTTTGAATCAGTACATCAATGTGTATCTTGTGAACACAATGTCCAATTTTTATGGTACTTGATACACATACTCATCAAGGACTGTTAGGACACACTTCAAATTTCATGTAATTTGTCATCTACGGGGTGTTATAACAGTCAAGTAATGGTTTTTCAGAAGCTGCTAGTTTGAATCATTTTGTGCAAGTCTGTAAGTGGTATTTTAAGGATGACTTGATAATTGGAAAACTGTAAGAACCAGGTCTGAACAGAAACAGAGTAGGATCCAAGTGCTGAGTTTATTAAGACAGCAAGCGGTAGTCACGAGGCAAAGCAGTGGGTCGAAACCAGAAATCAGTCTGTATAACAGCAGCCAAAAGAGGAGGATTAGGCAAAGAGCAGAAACAGTAAAGACGGGCAAAAAGTCGGTAACCAGGGAACAAACACGAGAAAGAAACGCTCAGAAATGCTATCATAATGATTGGCAAGACTTTGCAATGTATATGTGTGAGACAGTCCAGTATTTGTGTTTTGCTAATTTGGCTAATGTCCAACAGGTGTGCTAGCTGAACCAGAAGTGATTAGAACTCCGGTGAATGCAACCTCTGGCGGTGTGGGGTGGTATGGTCAGTGGAGACCATGACAGAACCCGCCCCTCTACGGCCGGCTCCTAACGGCCTGACTCTCCTGCGCCAACGCCTACCCCTAGGTCTCGGGGCAGGTCGACTTGGGTTGTTCCTGTAGAAGTGCTGGATCAAGGATGTCCTCAACAGTCACCCAGGACCTTTTCTCTGGGCCGTAGCCCTCCCAGTCCATGAGGTAAAAGATTTGTCGGCCCCAGATTTGTCGGCCCAATCCCGGTGCGGCTGATATCCCAGAACACACTGGAAGGGGGTTATGCCGGTAGATGTGTTGATTAGTGAATTTTGTGCATACTCCGCCCAGGGCAGATAACGGCTCCACTCGTTCTGTGATGTACTGCAGTAGGTCCTGAGGAATCGTCCCACCTCCTGATTCAGCCTCTCTACCCGTCCGTTGGCTTGTGGGTGATAACCTGAGGTTAAGCTGACGTTGATGTTTAATTGTTTACAGAACGCCTGCCAAACGTGGGATGTGAACTGTGGTCCCCTGTTTGAAACCGATATCCTCTGGTAGTCCATACAGCTTGAACACATGTTGGAACAAGAGTTCCGCAGTCTCCAGGGTGGTGAGTAGCTTAAGTAATGGTAGAAGTCGACAAGCTGTTGAGAATTGGTCAATAATCACCAAGATGGTTGTGTTGCCTCGGGATGCCGGAAAGTCGGTGACAAAGTCCACAGCTATGTGGGACCACAGGCGCTGTGGTACCGGGAGTGGTTACAAGAGGCCTGTGGGGAGTTGTCGATCCGTTTTAGACTGGGCACATACTGCATTCACAATACACATGCATTCACAAACTCCTTGACATCTGGACTGAGGATAGGCCACCAAAACCAGTTGTTCACTAACCAGCGGGTTCTTTGCTGACCTGGGTGTCCGGATGCAAGTGAGGTATGGACCCATTGGAGAACCTGTTGTCTGAGGGTTGACGTATACCTTGTCAGGTGGGCACTGTGCGGGACCTGGTTCTGAGATTGTGGCTTGCTGGATGTCCTCCATGACCTCCCATCATACTGGAGCGACAATACAGGTTGTGGAGATAATGGGGTCGGGCATCATTCAGTATATGGAGGCATCATGCAATCTGGAGAGTGCATCAGCCTTTGTATTCTTGGAACCAGGACAGAATGACAGAGTGAATTGAAATTGTGTGAAGAAAAGGGCCCACTGTGCCTGCCTGGAGTTGAGTCTCTTGGCGGTCTTGATATACTCCAAGTTCCTATGGTCTGTCAGGACCAAGAAGGGATGCTGGGCTCCCTCCAGTCAATGCTGCCATTCCTTGAAAGCTAATTTAATAGCTAGGGGCTCCCTATTGCCCACGTCATAATTTTGCTCGGTGGGGGTGAGTTTCTTTGAGTAGAAGGTGCAAGGGTGTAGTTTAGGAGGGGTTCCTACCCATTTCAGACTAGTTGAACGTGGACTTTCAAGGTTCTCGAGTACACCAGACTATCGTCTATGTAGGCAATCACTCCGTATCCTAACATGTCTCTCAATACCTCATTGACAAAGGCTTGGAAAACGGAGGGGGTGTTAATGAGCCCATACGGCATCACCAGGTACTCATAGTGCCCCCTAGTGGTGATGAATGCGGCTTTCCACTCGTCCCCCTCTCGGATTCGGATCAGGTTGTAGGCACTCCTGAGGTCCAACTTGGTGAATATCCGTGCACCTCAGTTGTTCTATGGCGGCAGTGATTAAGGGTAAGGGGTATCTGTATTTTATGTTAAGTTAATTGAGACCTCGGTAATCTATGCCGGTCTGGAGGCCACCACCCCGTTTCTCCACAAAGAACCCCACTGCTGCCAGAGAGGTAGAGGGACGAATATAGCCATGTTTTAGGGCTTCTTCCACATAGTCCTCCATAGCCTTCTGTTCCAGTTTGGACAAGGGGTAAACACAACCTCTGTGGGGTGTTGCACCGGGCAGAATGTCCACAGCGCAATCCCATGATCGGTGTGGTGGCATCTGAGATGCTTTACTTTTGCTAAAGACCTCAGCCAAGTCTTGGTAGTGTTCTGCGATCTTTACCTCCATAATGTGGTCCGGACTTTCGACTGTGGTCGTTCGACAGGGGTGAGTAAGACAGTGAGCGCAACATTCCTGGCTCCATTGTAGTAGTTCACCTTGGGTAGCCTAGTACAACGATACCCCTTAGGAGAGGAAATCATGAGCAGGGGAAGGGCTTCTTCATGACAAGCCTCGATACATAGGGTGAGTGGAATGGTTTGATGCACCACGCTACCTTTACCAATGGAGCGACCATCGAGGGCTCGTATTTGTAGTGGTGGTGAGAGAGAGACGGTAGGGATCACTAATCTACCAGCTGATGACTAATGAAGTTCCCAACTGCTCCGGAGTCAATCAGTGCTGAAACTGAGAAATTTGTCAGACCAAGATATAGCTACGGTCAAAATGAGTGAACGGTTCTCAACTGGAGAGCATAGTGTGGTACTCACCATTGGTGCCCCAGCAGGGCATGAGGATACATGAATCGCATGTGGCCTGGTTGACCACAGTACAGGCACAGACGTTCCCGGATGCGCCACTGTCTCTCCTCGGGAGTTAATCTGGAGTGGCCCAGCTGCATGGGTTCTGGGTGTGGGATCTCTGATGTCATGGGAGGAATGAACGGAGCTGAGCTGGTTGGGAACAGGGCCTGACGATCTCTGAGTAGATTGTCCAAGGAGATAGAGAGCTGGAGAGCTGCTGTCGTGCAGAACTGTATAGCGTAATCCGATGCGGTCCGACCACGCTGACGAATTTCACACAGCAGAGCACCGGAATCCCGTCCAGCAGCCGGATGGTCGAACACCACTTGAAACTGTGCCAGAAATTGACCTTCCGAAGTCAGAATGCTGCTATTCTGATCTTGTCCTTCTCTACTCCGAACTGCTCAGGGTGATGTTGAATATACAGCGCTCACTGCATTAGAAAACCCTGGCACTGATCGGGGGAAGCGTTGTAATGCTCAGGAGTAGCTACGAAGGTCGTTAGCAATGGAGCAGAAGCATTACCTGAATCGCTGAGAGGCTGCAGCGGCGGCGGCTCACTGGGCGGCAGAGTAGCGGGGGCGTGCGCCATACCGCTCACTAGTTGAAACAACTCCTCCATCCGCCATTTGTGCATCGAACTCTGCTGGATCCATGGTAGAGGTGAAGTCTTCTGTAAGAACCAGGTCTGAACATAAACAGGGTAGGATCCAAGTGCTGAGTTTATTGAGACAGTTATCCACAAAGCGGCAGTCATGAGGCAAAGCAGTGGGTCGAAACCAGAAATCAGTCTGTATAACAGCAGCCAAAACAGGAGGATTAGGCAAAGAACATAAACAGTAAAGTCAGGCAAAAATTCGGTAACCAGGGAACAAACATGAGAAAGAAACGCTCAGAAATGCTATCATAACGATGGGCAAGACTTCACAATGTGTACGTGAGACAGTCCAGTATTTATGTGTTTTGCTAATGTGGCTAATGTCCAACAGATGTGCTAGCTGAACCAGAAGTCATTAGAACTCCGGTGAATGCAACCTCTAGTGGTGTGGGGTGGTATGGTCAGCGGAGACCGTGACAAAAACGATTTCAGCAGGCATTTGGCAGACTCACCATTGGTCAATAATCACAAAACTTGGCACACTGCTAGGGTATGTGGTTGTGACACCAATTTTGGCGTCTGCACCTGTAGTGCTACCAACAGGCCAAATTTGAGCTTACATGCCTACTCATATCTTGTGAACCAGAATACATTCATGTCAAGTTTATGGTATTATTGGTCTTAGTTCTGAAACATTGGATTGCGTGCCGTTTTGAATTTTCTGAAAAACCCATTTTTTTTAGACTTGTCTTCACCATTCACCCAAATATAATGAAATTAGACTTGCATCAACTACAGATTTTGCTGACAAAAAGTTGTCGTCTGTTGAAAGTTGTCAAAAGTTGTTAAGTTGACAGTCCAAACCGTTTGGCTGCTACAGGACAATAAGAGTTTTGGGCATGGCGCTATATTTTGTAAGACAAATCTTCTTTTAACTTAGGGTTTGGAGTCAGCAGGCCATTTGGAGGACACACATTTTGCATTACACTAGTGTAATACTAAGAATATACTAAGAATAACTTGATTTGAAAAACATTGGTGCCATCTTTCAACCAGATTTCAGCAGTCATTTGATAGGCTTAGTATTGGTTTGTCGTCACAAAATCTGAATGGTATGTCCATCTATGGACTCTCTAGAACTTAGAAAAATTGGCCACTGGGGGCAATAATTATGCCTTTGAAATTAAAAACAAGTATATCTCACTACATTTGGATTCTTACAATGTGTTTCTCTGAACTGGACAACTGTGCATATAACATTTTTATTTTTCTGGTAATTGTTAACTCTTAATAATAAATTTCACCCAGCTATCTTAAAACAAAGCAAAGCTTAAAACAAAACAAAATCTAAACTGAATAAGAACAATAAAAAAACTTTTTTACAAAGTTTGGTTGTCTGGCTCAAAATGAATTAAGGATGAACTGATCGTGAACAAATTTGAAATATACGTACATTTTTACAGACTGAAAAGAAAAGCTAAATTTGCTCCGAATTGGTCTCTGGTGGGCACTACACCACTCATTATTGTGTCAATTTGCTAATTGGATGAAATTAGGATACCTATTGTCCTGTTTAAAATAAAAAAATAATATTGATGATGCCAGATATGACTGTTTAGATTTTACAACTTTGCCAACATATGTTTGTTTTTTCTAAATTGTACAGGCAATCAGGTAATGTGATTTAGAGCTATATTAAGTTCACCAAACATAATGCACTTATTAAATGCATTATGTTGAAACAGTTCACCATTCAACAATAGGGGGCGGTATGGCAGGGATTGCAAAGATGGGCAGGCTTGTGTAGTAGTGTTTGGATCCTGATGATTGCTGCTTTCTGCATTATTTAATTATTTATTTAATTTATTTTGTTTCTAGTACTCAGTAACCATGACCTCACAGATATGTATGTACTGTAAAGGATGTGCGTGAAACATATCTTTAAATGAACATCTTGACTGACATTACATTTATCTGTAAAATAGTACATATAACATTTTACACTTGCTTAATTATATATATTTGCCTTCACCAGTAAAGATACATGTAATAGACTGTATTTGATGTGAAAAGGAGAACACAATGAAAAAGCTGCAAACCAGCTGGCCAATAAGATTTTAAGTCAGTCAGCATCAGTTAACAAAGTACCTTTTTTCCCCCCTTTAACTTGTCTTGAAGAGTATATTGGCAAAGTGAACGTGTAGGAATATTGACAGATTTGAGTTGAAAACCAAGTCACTTCTTTGCTGCCCCTTTGTATTTGCCAACTCAAAACATTTCTTACCACTTTACAATGCCACTGTTAAAATATAACCATGAACGTTTTCTTTGTGTGTAAACTAAATAATCAAAATGCAAACTACAATCAAACTTCTACGTTATATCTTTTGGATTCTGAAATTATCACGGTACATTCTGGAAATGAGCTACAAACCATCGATACTGCACAATAACAGCCTGGAATCCACTGGCAATCGTGTAAGCTCATGTCAATTAAAACAAATTGCTTCCAGAGATTTTCACATCCAATGCCAATATTAGTCATTCACAAGATCGGGTTTATCCTGAAGGGCGAAGCTTTGAGAGCAAGTGATAGATGTGAATGTGACATAGTGGTCATCTGGACAGGCTAATATTTTCCACTGATCGTCTGTCGTACTTTAAAGTCCACTCAGTTGGGGAAAATCAGCAATTTCATTATGGTTCCCATCATCCATTATTTCAGTCATCATCTCTTAAACACGATATGATGGAAAATGCAGTCGAGTGCCTTTTGCAAAGTGATACCTACAGCTTTTGTCTGTCTGATTGGGGGTATCGGTGTGATGGTATCGGACCACAAGCACAGTGAACTCCATGCCCTCCGAAAGGCAGTGGAAAACAGAAGGTATTTATTAGTATGGATTCCAGATGATTAGCAGGGGCAGCGCTGGAGAGGAAGGCCTGGGAGAAGGAGGAGAGGATGGGCATAGATCTGCTCTCTCTCAAATACATGGTTTTTCTTTTCTCCCCAAGGGCTTCTGCGGCAGGTGGTTCACATTGTATCCAGCATAGCCTCGAATAATAATGCTAACACACAATTTCGGTATGAAATGGAAAAACTCATCACGGCAACTCAAAGCAAAGTTGCCAAAGCAACCAACATGATTCCACCCTTGACTAAACTTCATGACACTGTGTACGTCAAGTGAGGGTTGGAATGAAAGGGGTTGTGGGTAATAAATCCCGATGCTCTATTTCACCGCTGCTGCAGAGGAATGTGGCTCTGTTTTTTAGAGAATGGCTTCAACTCCATGAAGGTGCTCTCAGAATTTCCAGTAAAAACGTTTCTTTCACTTTTTGTGCAGTACAGACCTTTCCAAGCACCGGGTACTCTTTGATTTTAAGCACTTAGTCTGACCATCCATCATCATTCTGGTCTGTTGCTGAATATCACAGCCTACATTGTCATAATCTCAGGTTTATAGAAACATTTAAAGGCCTTCACTCTCATTCTAGCACTCAAACTTGCTAAAAATTGTTGTAGTTTTTTTATGGTAATGCTCTCCCTGTAGTCACTGTGATTATTTGCATTAAAAACTAAGAATAACCCAGTTTTAGGGTTCCTCAGCCACATGCAAAAGGTTTTTTGACATGAAAATATAAAGTGTTCACTCTCCAAATGTGGTATTTTTGGCCCTAAATAAAACAGGTAAGGGTCCAATAAAATAACCCAATGTTCTCTTGTAAAATTGTGAATAGCTCAATAATTAATCATAGAATCAATTTTATTACATCAACTGTATTTTATAGCTCAGAGTTGTCCTGTATTTGCAGATACTGGAAACTTCTATGACCAAGCCAGAATAACCCTACCGGTTGCTTCAAAGCAATGCCTTGATACCGAGCTGCAAATGTTCAACAATAGATTAACAGAGATAGATTTAATTAGGCTATTAAATCTGCATGCATCCTGGGAATGAAAACAGTGAAATGGCACTGTGGTTTGTATCAATCCATGTTGAAATAAAAACCTTCTGGATGGTTGAGGCAAAATGGATAGGGCATGTTTAATCTCATTTCGTGAAGCACATGGATGATTTAACTATGTAATTTCACCATATTTTTTAATAGTGCACCAACATGGCTATTATTATGTTGGCTGCTTTCATATTTTGAAAAATGGGTACACTTTTTATATAATTAACAGCAGGCCCTGATCTCATTTACATGTTTAGGATGCTGTGAATGCTGACTTTACAATTGCTAATTTGACCATTTTTTCTCTTTAAATTTATTTTTAAACAAATTTCAAGTGCCTCTTCTTTATTTCCTATCAGGGAGGACCAAAGCCCGGGCACATTTTATCAAAAATGTGTGAAGTAGAGTTGAAATGTTTGAGTCTTTTCAGTGACTCGAGTCATTTGAGTCCGTTAAGTTAAATTATTTGTTCAGATTCCTTCACCGATTCTTTCTGTTGCACTTCCGGTTTGCCCAAATGTGCAGCCTGATCATGCCGCTGTCTAAGGCAGACAACAAACAGCTTGAGCAATGTAAAAATAGCTAATAATTAATGCAATTTTGTGTTATTTTAGAATATGCTTGTATGTCCATGTTTAATTTGCATAAAGGCAACATGGGACACACACTGACCTGCTGAACGACAGAGGAGCGAATCTCGGTCATGACCAAAAGATTTGCTGACTCAAGGGGTGCGGAAGCAGGTTTGGTATACACGCAATTGCAAATACGATTTACACAATTCACGGATGTTTAAAAAACAGTGACAGATAAAAATATAATGAAGTCGGTTATGTTTATGTATGGAAATATAGTGCTTTGGTCTGCACATTTCAATTTTTTTTTTTTTACGAAGAACGTTACGGAAATGCATAAGCCTGATTTATGTATAACAGGTTTTATGTATAACACCTATAGCAGTGGGTTTTCAGAGTTCAATGTGTGAGTCAAATCAGGTCATTTATTTCATTAACGTGAATCTACGTTCTGGTTTAGAAAGCTTCCTTTTGTTCTGTCCCAGGAATACTCCTCGACATCAGAGTTGGGTGTGTATGCTAAGTCAGTTTTTCCAGCCAATGACAGTCTCCTTTGATAAATACAGCTGATGCTGTAGAGTCAGTCAGTCTTGGGTATGAATTGCGATTTGCAATTGTGAAGCCTGTCAGCAGCAACTGAATAAAAGGAACGACTCGTGCATGGCAGTGACCGATACCGATTCGTTCACATTAGTGACTCAAAAATCTTTTGCAAAACAAAATCTTTTGCGAATAAAACATATCTAGTATGAAGCCGAACTATTGGCCATGTAACATTGTCAGGCAAGCCACGCATTTGATTTGTCTATTTTACAATGAAAATGCCACATTGGACGGTAAGTTCCTTAACACCAGGTGAATGACCCTGGCTACTTACCTTACAAAATATATTGCATTAAATTTACTTTATTCATCCTCAAAGGGCCATTTGGGTTCTGGACATATCTAGCATCATTGTTAACACAAAATAAAGACATACACTAGCATTTAAAAGTTTGGAATCACTTGTCATATTTTATGAACAGTCATTATTCTATTCACTAAACTCTTCTACAATGTAGTATATCTAATATAAACCAGACATCAAAAGGAATTTATTTTTTTTGTTTGGTATTTAAAGTATTTTGGGAAAAAGTTTTCCAAAAGCGATTCCAAACTTTTGAACGCTAGTGTACATCTAATACATTCTGCAGCAACAATAACGTAAATAAGGTTCAGAAAGCCAGTTGGTATAAAAAGAGGAATTAAAGTCAATAAAATGGGGTATGTTTATGGAACATTATAGAGTCTGTGAAGGCCCCAGGCAAAAAAAGTGGGCCGTTATGACTGATTTTTTTCTCTTTTTCTCTTCATTGCCATTATGTTAGAAATCGGTATGTTAGTAATAGTAGTTACATTTAAAAAAAAAAAAAAAATTGTATAAATAGCTGTATACAGTAAGTATTGGCAGTAATACTTTTCTGGTAAAATAAGTAATGTATCTAATCCGTACTGTAGCTTCCAAAATGATGAGCTAATTAGCAACTAGGATAACTGCTGCAAAAAAGGTTTATACTCTTTATACTTATACTCTTTACAGTATCACGCACACATTCATTTAAACAAATTCCCACGACTCATGCTAACAAGATGAGGCCTTTTAAAGCAGGTTTCCTGAGATGTCACTGTACATTCACCATCCGAGGTTTTAGGGGGGTTCCCGCATTTGACATTTCTGTAGACTTAAGTGATCAGCCTTTAAGAGCCCCTTAAAATATGTATATATCCATGTCTATCTACAGTCACCTGGTGCTACTTCTCTTGAGATTTGACTAATTTTATTCATGAAGGCACCTAGATGGCTTCTGGCACTTGCCCTGTAATGTGAATACTAGTGGTTAGGCTCAGCTCGGCAATGCTAAACACATATACTGATTATGTCGCTCAGATAGACTGGGTTTTAATAAAATATCTACAAAAGTGCTTAAACCTCATTGAGAATGCAAATAACAATCTGAGAACAATGCTCTACAATATCTTAAGAGAAACTGGACAAACCGCATTGACGAACAAGTGGTGTGTTTGAGGCAGCCACGGAATACAATAAAATCTATGTGGTTACTCGTGTAGGAGGGATATTATAGGCATGCAGCAGTTAGCTAGGACTTTGCCGCTTTGCAATAGGCATGCATTAAAAAGCCTGAGTGGTTCAATGTGGCCGAGTCGCTGTGTAAAAGGAGCACATTGAGCCGGTGACCTCTGTGAAAACCAGGCTCCATGTGCTACTCACACCTTAGCCATATGCTGAGTGAGCAGGACAGAACAGCACCAGTGGCTGCGTAGCGGGTGGCATTGGCACTTGGCTCATTCCTAAGGAAAGCTCATATTTCAAAGGACAGGTAAAGCATGCGATTAAAGAGTTCAGGCGACGTGTCATTCATAAGGACTTAACCAAAGGCCCTGTGTGTATGGTCCAAAGGTCTGTCTGGTCTTGAGTGCTTTGTGTGCATTAGATTAATTATATCTATATATTAAAACATGCACTAGCAGCTCACGAGGTGGTCTTTTCTCATACACGTCACTTCTTGATCCCACAGCTTTGTATGTTACTGTATGAATGTATTATGTCGTGCATCAGTGAATCTACTCATTCTCATAATCATTGTATTTTGGATACAAAATAGATCCTGTAGCAGCACTACGAGTCTCACCGGCTGGTTCAGAAGCTGCGAGTAGGAACGAAGGTCTGGAACCAAGTACATTTTGAGCTAAAAGAAATCGCTATGCATTGTGGTAGTGCGGAAATAGTGCACATCGGTTGTACACTGGATTTACAGTGCACTATGGGTAATAATATAGTGAACTATCCAGGGAATATAATCTGTCTACTGAGAATTCGGACAACACTACAAAATGTCTACATTGCTCACATTGGTAGTCGCAGATCGTCACGTGTTCTGCCCTTCAGTTTAATGATAGCAATTTTTGAATAATTTCTTGAAGTTCTTGATATTATGTTGTATAGCTAGCTAGATAAAACAGGCTAGCTCACAGAACCACTTTCTCAGTTTTTGCAAGCTCGTCTGTTCTTAGTCGGTAGCTGGGAACAGGCAATATTTTAGTTAGTATTTATAGTAACAGATATAATTTCAAACTCTGAGGGAAGCCAATCAGCCTTGAGTTCCTCCAGTGCCACATCACAGTATTTACACAGAATTGCAGTTACTTTAAATCTTTAATTGCTTAAGTCTCACAAACAATAGGTTTCTGCAACATTAAATATTTACTTTGAATATTCAAAACTGTTTACCTATGTTGACTGAATTATTTTGAGTGGTGTGAACAGTTTGAGTTGCTTGAACTGAAAATATGTGTAGGCTCCTTCAATAATTTAGGTGCTATGCAAATGTTTTATGAACTAACCTTAAACTTTGTTAAAGTTCTGCAAACTTCTGACTTTTAATTTTATGAGTTGACATATTTGAGCCAGACCTGGGCTGAAAATCAAACCAATTAACCTAGGGCCAATTGATTAAATATCTGGCATACAGTACATGGCCCGGATATGGCCGAGTATTTGGGCCAGACTTTCAGCATTCAGCATTTGGGCCGGATGTGGCCCTAACGATTTTTGCTATCTGGGTAGTCTATTATGTATGTATATTGGCTGTGGTTCTAATCAAAATATAGTGAACTGACAGGTGAAATGGTGTATCATGGTAAATGCATATGAAATAACATAGTAGAGTACTTTTACTGTATAAATGTGTGTGTCAGTGAATTGGTTTAATCATTCTCATTGGTATTCTTTGTTTATGATGGTAATAATACGAGATTATTTTAGGACCTTGATGAAAGCTGCATGGTTTTAGTACTGCTTTGTTCAAATGTATTGTATGTTGTTACTTTGTAAATATTACAATGTTAAATATTAAAATGTACTGGGTAGTTATGATTTCTTTATTGGGTCAGATTTTGAGTTTTGGAATTTGACTGGTTTTATTGACAATTGGGATGGTGGGATGTAGACCGCACTTTCTACCAAGGGATTTTACATCGGTCATTATCACTGAGGTCTGCATCCCACCACAGGCTAGTACTGAAGCTGCTCTCTCGGTCCTTTACAAAGACTTGAATTGCTCACAGACCGGTAATCTTGATGTTGCGCCCATTGTTGCTGGAGATTTTAATCAGGCTAACCTTAAGAAGGTTATGCCTAACTTCCACCAACATATTGACTGTGCCACAAGGGGACTAAAAACTCTGGATCATTGCTACAAGCCATTCAAAGACGGCTACAGGGCGGAATTGTTACCCACGTTCGGGAAAAGCGACCATGCGGCCATCTTGCTGCGGGCCAAGTATGTAAACAAACTGCGTTGCGTGCCCCCCGTGACGCCAGGGCCCAGTCTGTCATACCCACCTGCTTCAAGGTGTCCACCATCATCCCCATGCCCAAGAAACCAAGACCAGCCTGCCTAAATGACTATCGCCCAGTGGCACTCACCTCTGTGGTGATGAAGTGCTTTGAGCGGCTGGTCAAGGACTACATCTGCTCCTCATTGTCCAGCACATTGGATCCACTACAGTTTGCCTACCGTCCCAACCGATCTACAGAAGATGCCATCACACACATCCTCCACACCACCCTATCCCCACACTATCCCTACCTGGACAAGAAGGGGAGCTATGTGAGACTGCTGTTCATTGACTAATGTTCAGCATTTAACACCATAGTCCCCTCCAGGCTCGTCACAAAGCTCAGGGACTTGGGACTAGACACCCCCCTGTGTAGGTGGGTCCTTGACTTCCTGACGGGCAGACCCCAGGTGGTGAGGGAGGGCAGACAAACCTCATCTTCCCTCATCCTCAACACGGGAGCATCCCAGGGCTGTGTGTTGAGTCCCCTGCTGTACTCCTTGTACACACACGACTGTGTAGCCACCTTCGACTCCAACACCTTCATCAAGTTTGCTGACGACACAAATATCCCCTCAGATATTAAGGAATTTCTACTCCTGCACTATCAAGAGCGTCCTGACGGGGAACATCACTGCCTGGTACGGGAACAGCACCGAGCGGGACCGCAAGACCCTGCAAAGAGTGGTACATTCAGTTGAACATATCACAGGCAGTGATCTACCCTGCCTCAAGAACATCTACACCAGGTGGTGCAAGACTAAGGCTAGAAGAATCATTAAGGATCCCAGCCACCCGGATAACGGCCTTTTCTCCCTGCTGAGGTCGGGGAGAAGGTACCAAGTACACCAGGCCAGCACTACGAGGCTCAGGAAGAGCTTCTACCCTCAGGCCACATGGATCCTAAGACTGCCTAAGACTGCATGGTGCTTAGAGCGTAGGGACCCCCCCCTCCACCCCTCCACACACGGACTGTTTGACTACTATGCCAATGCACACTAAATACGCTTTGCACTTTTTGCACTGGCTCTGTTTCACCATGTTATATTTTTATTACTGCGTTTTACTAAAATTTATATTATATTAGTATTGTATATTGTCTTTTTGCACAATTGGAGGAGCTGGTGGGGATACATTTCACTAGAAAGTCAGTGGAGGGAACGCAGCAATGGGGTGATGTGGAAAAACTCGGGGAGATTGAAGATGTGCAGCTGTATTCTGGATCAGTTGCAGGGGTCTGATGCAAAGACACTAATGTGATGTAACAAAGTCAGCACTGATTATTGCAGTAACTTTACACACTAACAGAGTGCTTGGAGTTACTGCACTTAGAATTAAGAACCTCTCTCTCTCACACACAAATACACAACCAGTTTTATGAAACCACTTAACCCCCGGCTTTCCTCTGGCACTGGATTGTTGCTAAGCAACAAGAGGCAAAATGAACATGAAAAATAGATTATAATTTTACAGTTTAAAAAAAAAAATGAATATTTAAGCGTGAGTCCAAAACCTTATTGACATCTTATACATTTACAGAAGCTACTTACCCAGAAACAGGATTTTTAAGAACCCTGTGAGAGTCTCCGCTGTTCTAGAATGTTCGAATCATTACAGTGTAACAGTGTGGAGTTCTAAATTCTAAACACTACATTCTAGAACCCTGTTGATTAACCCAGAATTAACACTCTCTGCTCTGATGTGCTCTGTATTAGTGTACTACATAGTGCACATGATTATTCAGTGTAGGGATTAGCGTGGTGATTGGAACACAGCCCAGAAAACCTCTCTCACACACACACACACACACACACACACAGTGTGTCGTTTCTCTGTGCTCTCATCTCTCACTTTTCTTCTGGTCGTCATGCCAACATGATGAGAATCACTCTGCACTCTAGTCTGCTAATGAACACGCGCACACACACACACACACACACACACACGCATACACACTATAATAGTACTGTAATTTTGAAAAAGTAACATTTGCAAAAAGCATGACAGTTTTTTTCCTTTTATTATTGAAAATTTAATGTACCCAATGTCCTCCTGTTTGGTCTCCAATGTTTGCTTCTATTAGTTTTGCAATGGAGCTATGAGGCTAATGCAGCTAATGACTGAGTGAACGACTTTAGCCCTTGCATGTCTAAACCATCACACACTCGGCTTAAGAGACATTGTTTGGCTCAGTAACACCATTTGTACATAAACAGTGTCATAAAATAGCAGAATAAATCCATATAAAAAATAAAATATGTAAATCAAATTTAAGACTATATTATCATCCAAATGAATTCTAACATACACTTTGTAAATGCAAAAGCCATGCCACAAACGTGAATCTGATGCGAAGTGACACTAAACTATGTGATGAGGAACACATAACTTCAAGATTTTACTCTCCGACTGTTTTTAGCCCTATGACGTCCTTTTGTCCATGTTTATAGATAACAGTGTGTCATACGGTGTCAGAAACCACATCAGCAAGTCTGTTAGAGACACTGAACAACTTGGCAAGTGTGTAATGATTTAGGCTTGCAGTTTGCACAATGTGAAACTGTAGGCTATAAGCCTCCATTACTTGTTAGCTACATTCGCCTCACAGCGCCAGTGAAAAACTAAAGAAGTAAACTTCAGACGCCAAACATTTCCTGGCTGATCGACTACATTTGAGGTAAAGGGGACATTGTGGACATTTAATTTTAGCTGAACTGTTCCATTAAAGCTGTATATTAAAAACCTTTAAAGAGGCCTGGGATCAACAGCCTGGGATTCCCAGCAGGAGTGGGCTTACAACAAACTTACACTATAGAGGATATAGAAGGCCGTATGAACTACAGAGTCTCCCAGCTGGGCCATTGCAAGAATGAGCAGGTATATCATATCAACCTCTTAAAAAATGGTTTGAGCCTGCACCTGTTCTTTTTTTCTCTCACCACCTTGCAGGAGGCAGCCCTGGCACACAAAAGAGTGTAACCGGGCCCTGACCTCGGTTCTGCAATGAGGGTAAACGGAGGGTAAACAAAGTCTTGGAGTATGACACCTACCCCATTCCCTGGGTGGATGAGCTCATTGAGTAGCTGGGAAGAGACTGATGCCAGAATCCCATCCCAAGACAGCCTTTAGCACCCAATACAGGGTCCTGCCTTTTGGGCTCAACAGGGCCCCAGTGACCTTCCAGCAACTAATGGATATAATCTTGTGGCCACACCATCACTTTGCCAGGGCACGATGTCGTGGGCCTTGGCAGAGCACCACATATACCTACATGGGGCTGGGCTCAAAGCCAACCCATGGAAGTGTCATCTAGGGCTCGCTAAGACACAGTACCTGGGTTACAGTGCAGGGCAGTGGTGGCTCAGTGGTTAAGGCTTTGGGCTACTGATCGAAAGCCTGTGAGTTCAAATACCAGCACCACCAAGGAGGAGGTGTGCCCAGAACACTGAAGGCTGACAGCTACCACAATCAAAACAAGCCGATACACTGAGGCAGTGCCACACTCAAGCACTCACAACTGGAAGGCACTGATTTTATCAAGCCTTCCCGGTGGGAACCTTTGAGAAAGAAGGCCTGACTAGTCCACACACTCTGTAGACAGTGGGCACTGGACCGCTGGGCTTGGAGCTAAGGAGGGTGGGAGTCTGTGTGTGATGCTTGGCTTCTCTTATGGGTATAGCCAACCCAGAGCACTGGGGGCTGACAGCTACTCAAGCACACACCACTGAAAGGTACTGATTTCATCAAGCCTTTCTGGCGGGAAGCTATGAGAAAGAAGGCATACAAAACGTTGCTAGCCAGCAGAGGAAGTAGAGACACCAAATGTGTAATCACAATTCTCGTTTGCTCAATAACATTGCTCTCTCCCCTCATCACAGACTTGTCTGGGGGAATCCTGCCATCCCACCAGACACCGAGCTGGCAGCCAAAGCTTACACACATCAGCCTGTATCAATCTACATGCTTTACTCCTCCACACCGCACTGCTCTCCCTCTTTATCGTCCAGCTCAAGCTGTACAGTGTAAATACAACCTATGGGGTTTAACTTGAGGTCCATGTGGTCTGTGTTCACACTTGGCCCTAGACAGTGGCATAGGTTTCATAATTAAAGTTTTATAATAATTAACGATAGGGTAATTTTTGCTCAGAATATATTACCGTAAAAAATGACTTACAATCATTAGACAAATGTGTAGCACTATCACCCCCTTTTTTACCTGAACTATAATTTTAATAACTTCATTAACCAACAGCGTCAAATAAAAACTAAATCCTTAGTAATACAGAATACATGAACGCTATGAACAACCAGCGAGCAAAGATGACTTTTAAATATTTCTCTGAGGTTTTCACTATGGTTCTGGACATTCAGATATATGGGCCTGGTCCAGGATGGATTTCTCTGCCAGATGAGTAGCTGGGAGAAAATTTTGGTTGGACGGGACCCTTCAAGTTCCTCCAGCAGACCATGCAAACGGATGTTGTTTTCTCTTTGACCTCGGTTTCATTGTCAATGTGTGAATTTCTGCAGAGAGGGTTTGCAGAGTTAACTCTGTACCGGTTATGGCACCTTCATGTGAGGTAGCAGTTTGAGAGAGTCCTCTTCTTAATCAAGTCAATGGTGCTAGCAATTTGGCAGTTACATAATATGTTACAGTACACCATGAGCTGAGAAACAGTAAATGACTCATGCCATGTTCTTACCCAAACACATGCAGCAGGAGTAATTTTCTATGGGATTGATGAATGAACACTATTTATAATTATATGCATAGCAGTACTAAAATAAAGGGAAGAAACAGGAGACAGATTAAGGTTAAAGTAGGAAATCCAGTTTATTCAAGAAACATAAATTACTATTACCTATTTTGAGTTTATCAAGTAAGAGCCATACTACTTATATTTTATTATTATTTATTATTAACCATAACACTCAATGTTCCTGTACTTTCAGGTTAACATTATTGTTCCTTGATTTGACAAATTTTTCAATGACATTCTAATTACTCTTTGATAGTGCACTTGTGTGTTTTAAATGCACTGGAAAAAGTGAAGCTCCGTTCACACCTTGAGCAGCAGTAATAAGGCTTCTCTCCTGTGTGAATGCTCTGGTGTCGTTGGAGAGTACTCTGGTAGGTAAAACTTTTCCCACACTGTGCGCAATGGTACGGCTTCTCTCCTGTGTGAACGCGCTGGTGTAGTTTGAGAGTACTCTGGTTAGTAAAACTCTTCCTACATTGTAAGCAGTGATACGGTTTTTCTCCTGTGTGAATGTGCTGATGCTGTCGGAGATTA
Organism: Olivaichthys viedmensis; assembly: GCA_028565825.1. Classification (NCBI taxonomy): domain Eukaryota; kingdom Metazoa; phylum Chordata; class Actinopteri; order Siluriformes; family Diplomystidae; genus Olivaichthys; species Olivaichthys viedmensis. The sequence goes on from JAOUQW010000032.1 coordinate 7,762,615, forward strand.
CTCTTGTGAATAAAACTCTTTCCACACTGTGAGCAGTGAAACGGCTTCTCTCCTGTGTGAATGCGTTGGTGTAGTTTGAGTGTGTTCTGGTGAGTAAAGCTGTTCCCACACTGTGAGCAGTGATACGGCTTCTCTCCCGTGTGAACACGCCTATGCTGTTGAAGTGTACTCTGGTCAGTAAAATTCTTTCCACACTGTGAACAGTGAAACAGTTTCTCTCCTGTGTGAATGCGCTGATGTTTTTGGAGATGACTGTTGAGTAAAACTCTTCTCACACTGTGAGCAGTGATACGGCTTCTCTCCTGTGTCGTTGGAGGTTACATTTGTGACTAAAGCTCTTCTCACACTGTGAGCAGTGATATGGCTTCTCTCCAGTGTGAATGCGCGGATGTCGATGGAGAGTTCCTTTGTGACTAAAACTCTTCTCACACTTTGAGCAGTGATATGGCTTCTCTCCAGTGTGAATGCGCTGGTGTTTTTGGAGATGACTTTGTTGAGTAAAACTCTTCTCACACTGAACAGTGATATGGTTTTTCACCTGTGTGAATGCGCTGGTGTCGATAGAGAGTTCCTTTGTGACTAAAACTCTTCTCACACTTTGAGCAGTGATACGGCTTATCTCCAATGTGAATGCACTGGTGTAATTCAAAATGTCTCTGTTGAGTAAAACTCCTCCCACAATTTGAGTAGCGGTGAACAGCTTTCTGCATTTGACTGCGAGATGCGTTAGTGCTTAAATTACCAGTAGACATTTGTTGACTACCGGATCTTATTGTGGCCCCCTGATTCGCATGATTAATCTCTCCTGAGTTCAGTAGTCTGACATATTCCTCATGATGGCATCTTTTGATGCGTTTCTGGAGATACATCCGAGATGTATAAGAAAGTGGACACAAGG
>JAOUQW010000032.1:7777554-7793300 GCA_028565825.1 Olivaichthys viedmensis
TTTATATCAGATATATTAGATCTACTACATTGTAGAAGAGTTTAGTGAATAGAATAATGACTGTTCATGAAATATGACGATAGGTGATTCCAAACTTTTGAACGCTAGTGTACATGTCATATTATTAAAGATCAATTAATGTCAATAACCTTTGGAAATATTAAAGCGAACACCATAACAAGATCTGTTGACTGTCCTCAGGTTATTGCATTAGCAAACCGGCTATCTAGCTATCAAGCTGACTTACTGTTTCATGCAGGGTTTTGTTTTCTGCATAGCAGTTTTTGATGCTTGTCAAGATAAGATTCATTTTAGTTTTCTTCTTCTTGCAAAATGGGTTTTAGCGCATTTCCAGAGCAGTGTTATAGTATTTGGGAAAAAATCTTGCTAGTTAAGCTAACTCGCTAAGGCTTTAAAACAGTCATATAACAACCCCATTTAAACCAGCCAACCTCCATGTAAATTTTTTTCTTACAATTCAACCACTGATTATAGGTCTACAAACTCTTTTAAACATTACAATCTACCCCTTAAAATAGTCACTGGCCAAAGTGAAAGGGTCATGTTAGCTTAAACGTTCACTAAAAGATATAAAGCGTGTATTATGAACAGCAATAGCAGATGCTAAATGCATACAGCCTCACTGCAACACACTCCAGACATTCTTACAAAATGATACACTTATCTTGCATTGTATAGATGATGCTTTTCTCTATGTGCTTGTATATGAAATGGAGGTTTCTCAGGTTTCTCTCAGTGCTGCTCAGCTCTGTGGGACCTGCATACAAATATCTTTGATGAGTGACCTACCCTGAAAAACAGCAAGCATCTCTTACAAGGGTCATACGAACTATAAATATGATCGTGCCGTTTTCACAGAATTGCTCTATTTCCCTTGGAGTCAGGCTTCCCATAGAATTTCTATGATATTAGCATTTTAACCTGACCTGCGGATGATCCTGTAGAGAAAAAAAAAAAAGAAACCTAGAGAGAATGGCATGTTTGAGGGTTGCTAAGGTATTAAAACAACAGACTCTGGAAAGAATCTCTAGTTTCTCTATTGTTGACAACTCTGTGTTTCTGACATGATGAAAATGAATCTTGCTGTTTTGTGTATATGTGAAAGTGTAGCAGATGGAATTGAATGTTGGTGTCCATTGTAGACCCTAAATCTCCAATATGATTTTCACAATGGAATGTTTCCTTAAATTAAATTTGGACATTACACTCTCAGACAAAAAGGGAACTAAACTTTACCTTTCCTTGTCGCTGGGGTGGTACCATCAAGGGTACATCCTCTGTACCTTTAGTATGTATCTTTCACCTGGAACATATAGTGTACCTTTAAAAGGTTGGAATTAAGACCTTCTGTAACAGAGCAAAATGCCTGAATATGTACAGTCACAATGTCATTTTTATGAGTTTGAAATGTAGATCTTGACATTCGGTCCACAGATAAAAACAGTTACTCTTGTTTCCTCTTCAGGAGAAAGTAGAAGGCCATTGATTTTGCAGACTCAGCATTTTTCAGACACAAAGGCCTTTTTTTTTTTTACAACAGCAGTTTGAAAATCCTGCAGAGTGCATTCCTGCGGATAAGGGTAAGATAAATTAGCTGGCGGGGGGTAAACTTTGTTGCATGTCAGTGAGGCAAGACACCCAGATTTGAAGACAAATCACACACGCCAACAAACATAGCCTGCTTTTTAGAAGTACTCTAAGCAAAGCTTGCAATTCAGGGAGGTTGGTTTTCTATAGATTTTGTATACAGTTAGCAACACACTTGTCAAAGAAAAGCCTTCAAATGTTTGGTTAATCTTCACATGTCCCTGCAGGAGAGCGGTTACATGCTTTTGAAATCCAAGGAGACCTCCTTGACCCCCAAAAGGGGGGAACGTTTATGTTATATTTTCTTTTCATTACATTGACAGGATGTGCCTTATTGAGGAGTGCAATAACATACTCCTGAGAAAGATTAAGGTTTGTCACAACCTGCCTTTCTCTAGCATCTGCTTCTCTATTTCTCTGGTATATGTCTGATATGAAGGGATATGTAGTTTGATCTCGTGATTAGGTCTGGGGCAACATTATTATTGCTGTTATTATTGATATTGTTCTGTACAGACTCTAAAGAAGTCCATAATTAAATTTTTTTAAAAATACTTTAAGCACCTTGAAAGAAAAGATCATTTTGTCATGCCATGGGCAACATGCGCTGCTCTTGTAATATTTGTTGCATTACTTTAGTGATGAGTAATGGCTTTTCTCGGAGGCCGGAATAAAAATGGAGATAACATTTTCAGTTTGGACAGGCAACGAGCACCAAATAATCAGGCTGTTAAAAGAAAGAATATGATTCTGTCAGTGGTGTGTGTGTTCACTCCCCCCTCCTCATCACATAAAGCTAGACTTTATTAGCAGAGAGAGAAGCAAGGGAATGCACGGAGGGTATATATATATATATATATATATATATATATATAAATAAATTCTAAATTGGGTATAAAGAACAATTTTACTGCGTACCTAACAATGCCATTTTTCGAGCAGTTACCACTATACAATGTGTGTTCTGGGACTCTGGTGGGGTACGAAAATCCAGGAACTGAAGAAGCAGTGCTGGTTTCAATTAGCATGCCAGTCTGAATGGCATGTCCGGCTGACAGAGCTTTACAAGTGGCTAAGTTGATGGGAGCCTTACACGGTGCGCTCCCTGCCTTTCAGAGAGAGAGAGAGAGAGAAAGAAGAGGGGTGATAGTGGGAGGAGAAGATGGAAGAGTGTGAGAGAGACACCGGAGGTCGTCCGATTTGATAACGTGTTGCGTGTAAAAAGAGTTCAGGCAATTCTCGGGAGTGTGTGTGAAGTGTGCTGCACTGTAGCTCTTCTCACTCCTAGATTACCATTCTCACTCGTAGATTGCGTTCTTATACAGCTTTATAGAGTTGGCATCTTGCTAGATATTGGCATATAAACAAACTATACAGTCAACTCCAGAATTATTGGCATCCTTTGTGAAAACATTTTTTTATATATTTACAAAGGATCCTTTATTCAAAAATGAATACATAAAATGAATAACACATGAAATAAGTGATATTTTAAACATACGGGGACACTGTGTGGTTTTATGAACATAAAAAGTTTTCCTTTGTAGTGCACTGTTTTCAAAATGATTGGCACCCCCACATTAATATTAAAAAGGAATAATAGCACTGAGCCTCTTCCTGTGATGTCTAACAAGGTTGGCGACACTTGTAGAGGATCTTGGACCACTCCTCCATGCAGAACTCCTTTATATGCTTAGGTTTGTGGATGTGGACTGTCCTCCTCAATTCAGACCACAGGTTTTCGAGAAGATTCAAATCCGGAAACTAAGATGACGATTGCAAAACCCATGACCAAAAAGATTGATTTTGGTCTCATCTGACCACATCACACGATTCCGACTGTAGTTTCAATGATGCTTGGTGAAGCTCAGGTGCTGGATTTTGTGGCTTGCTTTAAGGAAGGGCTTCTTTCGTGCAACCCTTCCACTAAACAGCTTGTTGTTAAGGAGGTGGCTTCTAACAGTTGATTTTGAAACTTGACAACCACATGAATCAACTAAACTGTTGCACTGTGCAGTATGCTCATGGGTCCAATACCTAGCAAATCCTGTGCTTTATAGTATTTTTAAGTGCTTATGCATTTGTTTATCTCTTACCTGACTTGTTCACGTCAATAACCCTCTGTCTCTTTTGTGTTGAAAGCTCTTTGGTTTTTCCCATGGTGATAGATGATATTGGGAATTTTACACGTGTGCAACCTCTGGCAACAACTGTCACAGTCTTCTGGCCGTAGGACTCCCCTGCTGTCCATTGCAACGGCCACCAGTAGCCATGTGCGTGTATTTGTCTGTGTCTAATCCCGCCCTGTAGTTAATGTTAAGTCCTTCTACCTGTTTCCCCTTTGTTCCCCTTGTTTAGAAGAGTTTTTAGATCCCGTGTGTGTCAGTCTTTGTTCTATGTCATGGTGTCTGTGGCTTGTTATTTGGTGTATGTTATGTTTGCTAATAAATGTCCGTCATGTTACACAGCGGCTGTGCGTTTGTGTCCCGCATCCCGTCTAACCGTGACAGAAATACTGATCTCAAAAGGGACACAGCCAGCCGCTTCCGGAAATCAAGCGCAGAGGAGTTTCAATCAACGGCAGAACTCTGCGTGCTTCTGAAAGCCGACGATTCGGTGAGGCTGGCGGCAATTCTCAACGCAGAAGAGAGGGGGAGCCAGCCGGCGAAGGAAGGCACCCTTCCCCGGAGGGCCAGCCAGCCTGGAGGAGATCTTGGTGGAGCTCTCGGAGTATCAGCGCTGGCGGGAGGACCTTGCACCCTTTATGGCGCTGGTCTCTGCCGATGAGCAGCCCATCGCCCCCGGGGAAGCAGTGGGCTGGGACTGGGTCCGCCAGGAGAGCGAGGAAAGGCAGGCACGGATCAACAGCCTGGCTGCCATGGTGGCATCGTTCGCCGCACTGCGACAGCTCGCCCCTCCTGCCGTGCCTCCAAGCCAGCCGCGGCCGCGGACTGCCACCCCGCCGATTGCAGCTCCACGCCGATTTCTCTGGCACCTAATCGTGACCCCTGAGACCCTCCAGGTTGCGCATCCTCGTTGATGCCCTCGGAGCCAGCCACAGAGGCTGATCTACTCCAACCCAGCCCGGATCGCCAGCCTCCCAGGAGCGGAGGGGGACTGTCCTCTTGATTCCTTTGGGAGGGGGCTATGGACGGCCTCAGATGCCATAGAAGGCGTGCCTGAGTTCCCTGGCGCCAATGGAGGTGTACCTGAGTTCCCTGAAGTGGCAGAGGACGTCATCGCTCTGCCCCCGGGCTTTGGGGATGACGACGCCATCCCGCCTTCAGCCCACACCAAGGGCATCATCGCTCTGCCCCCGGGTTCCGGGGACGACAACGTCGCTTCGCCTCCCGATCCCAGAGGGGACGGTGGTGCTCCACTCCTTGGACGGTCCCCAGCGCGAGGCCGGCCTCTGAGTGTACACCCAGACTTGAACGTTGGCCCTCCCCTTTGAGGCCGGTGGTGGCGCTGCAGAAGCCTTAGATGGGGGGTTCTGTCACGGTCTTCCGGCCGTAGGACTCCCCTGCTGGCGGCGTGTGCCAGTTACCATGGCAACGGCCGCCAGTAGCCATGTGTGTGTGTTTGTCTGTATCTAGTCCCGCCCTGTAGTTAGTGTTAAGTCCTTTCACCTGTTTCCCCTTAGTTCCCTTCATTTAGGAGAGTATTTAGATCTCGTGTGTGTCAGTGTACAGTGTCAGTTTTTGTTCTATGTCATGGTGTCCGATGCCTGTTATTTGTTGTATGTTACGTTTGCTAATAAATGCCTGTCATGTTACACAGCGGCTGTGCGTTTGTGTCCCGCATCCCATCTAATCATGACAACAACCAAGTTTCTGGAGACTGTGAGCAATTTTAAAAAATACACACATACAGTTTTTTTTTCCAGGATGATGATTTGATTGCATTTATTTAAAGGTGTCTATAGTTTTGCCATATATGATTTTGAGATATTATTTATTATTATTATTTAAATATTCAAGTTCTTTTAAGACTCATTCTTGGTAAAAGAAAGTGTAAGTAGTTTCTCCAATTGTTTCAGTGGAAAATTTGAATCATTGTATGTAATGTTTATTTCATACAACCATTCTTGCTGATTCTCTTGAAGTGTGCCAATAGTTCTGGAGTCAACTATATATAGCACATGAAAGACAGTAGGTGAGACTTTATTTTACTATTGTTGGAGACTTTATTTGTATTGATTTATATTACAATTTGGCATGCAGATGTGCTTTAGCTAGAAAAACCTTACACACACATCACATGCTAAAAGGTTTTATTAGGTGTTCAGTCTTAATTGGCCGTGTGCCATTTCTTTTTCTAACATGGCTAAGTAATAAAGTCTATGCACACTTTACAATGCAGCATGGAGAACAGAAGAGTTAGAGGCCCACTGTTTCTCTGTTGTCTGCTATTAATATTCAAATATCATTATTTAGGGAAGCATTCGCACATAATACCAGGGGGATTGTGGCTTCAGCTGAACTGACAGGACACGACCAAGGCTTGTCATGCAACCCATACTGTCATTCATTCCATATACCCACCGTCTGTAAACATCGGCTTTCTGGAGAGTGTAAAATAAATAAACTGATTAGAGGAAAATGGTTAGAGTGCATCAGCTGTGATAAATTAAGTAAAAAATTACAGCATGGAAATCAATCACTCTTTAATGGCCTCGGTTCCAACCAGGATCAGTGACATAGTGCTTCACAGATTGTATTTACAGCTCAGGCAATCAAATGTGGCGTGAAATCATTCACAAAATTGAACCTTCCTTTGTTCCCCAAAGCATGGCATAGATGTGGTCTGATTATTTTTCTGTTCTTCTCAAACATATTCATGCTATATAGTTAAGTTAGTCTTCAGATAAGATGGTCCATAAAAATCAATTTCTGGATTTCTAAATAATAAGCATCTTATGTTACAGAATCCAAATTGGCCCCCACTGCCAATTAAATATGTTGCCTTTTCATAAAACAAAATAGAGAGAGACGAGCCACTCAATGGTCTGTGCGCGAAAAGCAGAATGAGCTTTTCATTCCAGTTTTGGCACCACTGTCAGCCATGGAGGGTCTGAAAAGAGGCAGTGGAGAAGTACAAGTCCTCAGTTCGCTCTTCACATTTTCCCAGGCACAAAAAAAAAATAAAAAAAATCCCATGCTGCTTTTGTTTTGTTCAGTTGCACAAACTAAGCAGAAAGTCTGTACCTCCCTCTGTGGACTCTCCATCGTTGGATATATTAACAATCAGGGACTTTACACACTATTGACCATAATGACTGCAGGTAATTTTAAGCAAGAGGAACATGGCAATGTTATTGGGAGATGCAGAACCAAGAACCCCAACTTTTCATTTGTATTGGAACTCATTAATCCCATAGGAAGCTAAACACTAAAGCTAAAGCTAAAGCTAAACACTAAAGCTAAAGCTAAAGCTAAACACTAAAGCTAAAGCTAAACAAGCTAAAAAAACAAAAAAACAAAAAAAAACCTACTTGAACTTGAACTTGAACACAAACCGGATTTGTTTTTCTTTTTTACCTGAATGGGTTTCGGTGTAAACATAGGGCTTCAGTGTGGCCATTTCCACACTGAAATAACAGCAATGATTTAGTTGGATTTCCAATTAAAATGTAATTGAGAAGCTCATATATGCATTGTATAGGAGAAAAGTCGGATCTGAGTACCTAAATGAAGCCAATGCACGTTCAGAAGTCCAGATCTCAGCTCACCTCATACAGTATACAGTACAGTATGCATACAGTACAACTTTAACCAAGTATTAATATTTTGCACATAATTGTTTAAATATGTCAGGACCAGATCACTGTCAAACTTCACATTTAAATTCTTTGTCATTGTGTTGTAGTTAATCATCAGAGTTAGTCCGGAGTTTTTTTGGATAGAGTTCAATCTACAGTGAGGAGGGTTTGCAGGTCTTTTCCACTGAACCACTCTGGTCGAGGGTGAAGATACCCATCTATAGTCCTGCCTGGAAATGTGTCTTTGAAGGACAGTGTGTTTTACTTGAAGTGTCTCCATAAGTTCATGATCTCACAAGCTTCCACCAAATGCAATGGCTCTTAAATAACAGATACAGATTTGTAAGACAATGCAACAACATTATATCTCTTTAGTAGAATTTGTCCTAACCCTAGTTTGGCCCTCTGGGAGAACCCTTAAAGATTCTATGTAGAACCCTTGAACAGCAAGTTTCATTTTCAGGCACAGCTTCAAATAAAACCCTTTTAAAAAGCTAGAATCATTAACCTTCCAAAGAACCTTTGAGGAACCCTTTTTTCTAAGCATGTAGGACAGGTGGCCATCTGCATAGGTTAAATTGGGATTTAGGTTGGGGAGCCCACATTGCGGGAATACTACACTGTTAGAAAAAATATTAAATCTAAAGGGTTCCTCAGTTTGTCCCTCTAGGGGAACCCTAAAAGGTTCCATGCAGGACCCTATAACAGAGGTCTTCCCTTTTGTCCCAAAAAGAACCCTCTAGGTACCCTTTTTTCTAAGAGTGTACAGCTTTAAGAAAAAAAGGTTTCATCTAACACCTTTAAGATTTTTTTTCAGTGTGTCCCTCTGGTGGAACCCTTAGGGTTTCCATTTCTCAAAAGGTTCTAAGTATAATCTTTTTAAAAAGAGCCATTAACCATACAAAGAACCCTTGAGGAACCCATTTGATGTATGTGTTACATGTATGAGTTCTCACCATTGATATCACAAAAATGTGATTAAAAGTTTTTGATATTTCTGTTTCTGTCTTAAGGGCTTAATGTAACTAACTACACTTGAGTGGCCAGACCTGAAGTTTTCAGTATGGCTTGTTTGTCAGTTTTGGCATCAAAATTATATAAAATATCTTCTGATTATTTTCTGGCAAAGATACATGATTCAGTAAAGCCTTTAAACTAGCAAAATTAACACATTTTGCTTTAATGGTCACAGCATATACACAGCAGTTAACAATTGCCTTGACTGAAGGAAAACATTTTACAATTTTGAAATAATGCATTTTTCTCATTAGAAAAGTATATATGTTTTAATTTGTTTATTAATTTATTTTTTACTTATTGGAAGGAGCTAAACAATAAGTCATATATAAGGACTGTGAGGAGTATGATTGTCCTCATAATTTTGGAATTCCAAAATGATTTATATAACACCCCCCCAAACCAATCGGCTTTTGCATAATGGTTCTTTAGTATTAAATCCTTAATGACGTGGTATGTCAGAACTGCACCATATTCATTATATAGTGCACTATTTTGCTAGTTTTGCCATTTTGTATCCATTCCACAAAGCATGGTGGAGAATATCCAACGCACTCCTGAAATCCCATAATACACTACAATAGGTTAGTGTCCAAACGATGCAGCCTAGGGGATGCAGAACACCCATAATGCATTTTGCCGTTTGTAGGAAATAGGGAGTAGGGCACCATTCAGATAAAGTACAGCGGAGTGATGCCTTGCTGCCCCTCTCTGCCTTCATTTCTGTAGTTATGATCGTTTATGTCTATCAATGAGCCATAAAGCATCTGCAAAAAAAAACCTTTTCTTTTTTATCGTTTGTCCTACATGTAATGATTGTTTTCACTGTGCTTTTTATGTACGTTAATATTTAAATTGGTGACTGTGAACACAAGGATCCTGCTCAGAACGTCATACATTTGAACACCAAAGCTGTGGCAGGAGTAGACCCTCCCAGATGTATTTTAATCTAAGTATAGCTCTTCAGTCATGGGTGGTTAGACAGTGTTGAATTCAGTCCTCTGTGTTAACTGTATGACTAAATGTTTACAGAGAAACTTTGTGACTTTGTGGGTATTACAAGAAGTACAGTGTGATGTCTCATCATAACAACTGGAATAATGTGGCCCATGTTATATATGAGTTTCCTTTCCCAGACACTGATGAGGTCTAAGGCTACTTAATTGTGTCCCATGTTTAACTTGTGTAAGTGTTTTATGACCCTCATTTCCAATTCCCTTAAAATCTACTTCTCTGTTTCTTGATGGAGAACAGGATCAGAGCTCTAAAACTGCTGAAGTGACCTTTTCATCAATCAGTGTTGTGTCCTCAGCCTTTTTAGAAATGCGTCACCGGGCCTTAAATTGCATCATGAAGTACCTGAATATAGTTTACACGTCTAGTTTTGGACAAGAATATTTTGTTCGTTTCTCTTTGCCGCAGCTTCAGAGCTCTTTTGACAGGTGCATGTTTTATTTCATCACTCACTGACACAAAGGATATAAGCACACGTCCGCTCTGGCAGACTTTTGCTAACACACTGAGGAGGAGAGCTCACCTCAAATCCCACCTCATCTCTGTTTTCACTGGTTGTCTTATATAACCAATCGTAATCCTGTCTGCCCTGAAAAAAAGTTCGGGTAAGTAAAACGTCAATGAGCTTTATAACGGATCAAATATTATCAGGTTATTTAATCACTTAATGGATATGCTCTTTTATTTGAAGGCTCAAGATGCTGCGTAACTATTGATTTATATAGTGTTGGTTCACTTTTTAACATATACAGGAATATTTACATTATTTACACGCTTTACATTAAGGTTCCCTTAACTAACATTATCTACAGCATTAGTTAACATTAACAAACCATAAAATTCAGCATTATTACACAATCAGTAATGTTAACAAAGTAAGTTAACAACTGTACAATTGTATGAATTTATGTTTGTTTAAATGTTAAATAAATACACCTGCATTAACTAATGTTTATTCCATCACATAAATTAGCATAGATTAAATTGGAGCGTGACACTAAACTTTAATAATTAACTGAACTCATGTCTGTGAGTGTCAATATTGACACCCACCAATTCAGCCTCACTTATGAATTTTGCCAATTAATCATTGCAAACATATTAAGGCATTAATTTATATTGGTCATTGTGGACTTATTTTTTTTAAACTTATGGATGAAATAAATACTGGTATAATGCAGGTGTTTATTATTTGGCTTATTTGATTTATTTAAAAAAATCAATTAATACAAGCATTAATTACTCCGTTAACATTACTTCCAGTTTATTAATGCCGAAGTTAATGGTTTGTCAATATTCCATAATGTTAGTTAAGGGAACCTTAATGTTAAGCTTTACCAGACGTTCCTTATGCTCTTATTTTAGCCTCTGGTTTTATCACATTAATAGACATTTTGTCTAACTCTTAGTCCTAGTTTCATAATACTGCTAGACCTATAATAAAACTCATACCTGGACTGTGCTTACAAAATTATTATATCTCGCTTTTGGTAGAAATTCAGACCCTGCATTGCCTCAATCTTTTGGATACTTGTGTAGTGCTAAATTTAAGGATTACATCATAGATGCTTAACTTGTAGGTGCCAAATAATTATAACTCCAGAAATGGAATAGAGAAAAAACAACTATTTTATTTATTACAAAAACTGTAAGTAAAGCATTGCTAAATTCAGGTTGGAAAAGAGTCCTTGAATATATTACTTTCAGTAGGTGGATAATGTATTTTTATTGTACTAGAGGGCAATGCTGTTTGGGGGGTTATAAATGAACAATTCACATTCTTTTAATTTATTTTTCCTCGGCATTCATAACTCCTCCTGCCAACTCATTTTCCTTTAGAAAGTGCACTGTTTATATGACTTAGATGGAGGAAATGGTGTACTGATCAAAAGTATTCTTACTGCATCGAGTATAGCGGAGTTAACCCCTTAAACTCCCAGGAGCTGTCAGCGGGTCCAGACTTATATTCTTCAATCTTGTAACTACATACATTTCCTATTGGTGTCATTGTAGTTACTGAATAATTTGTAGTAGTTCCTGAATAATATGCTTTATAATAAGTCAGGAGTTTAAGGAGTCACTACAACATTATGGTAACATTACAACATCCAGGTGACTAATAAAAGGTAGACATGCTAACTGAGTTTGTAAAATGTATCTAGAAATTTCAGTTTAGATTTAAAGTTTAGACTTAATTACTATATTAATATTAAATAAAAATCATTGTTACAGTGCTACGTAGTATGTAGCTGACCATGTGAGTAGTGCCCAATGAATTATTTGGCCATTTGAACAATGAAACAGTAGGACATGTTTGGAGACATGGGTTTGATATTTTAAAAAAAAGGTCATTAGGACTGAAAAATCCCACAGAAATCTCTTTCATTAAAAGGCAACACTCCACAAAATGCAGTACTCTGCTATACAGCTGCTCTTTCTTTCTCTCCTCCGTTTTACAGCACAAACGTCTGGCATTTTTGTGCTCTTTTTTTTAACAGTCTCCATCACAAATCCATCTGGCAATTACATCAAACATACATTAAGACACGCACTACATGCGCAGTAGTTCATAAAAACTACAGAATTCCTGCTCTCATGAATTGCCCGTGGCATTTTTAAAAGGGGCCATTTTTGCCTGCCCTACTGAATCGCTCGCAGGATTGGTCACTCTGTAGAAGTGAACGCAGTCAGTCTTTTACTAGTTGAACATGTTTGGTAGAATTATGGCCTATTTACACCCAAGACATTCTCCCGTGTGTGTGTGAGGCAGCGTAAGACCACCCTTGTTTCATGTCGGCGCATTCACCCAGAACCCCACAAGGAGTTATTCCCTGTGGTTTCAGCATACCATAAGACCATTCATAACCACTCATGTGGTTTCTATAAAAGCCATGCGGCACTGCTGCATAACGTGGCTATGATTAATTTGCATTTTAATCATTTTCAGAGATTGAAATTGCTTCCCGGTCATGCGCATTAAGCATTAAGTAACACAACTGTTGCACAAAAAAAAAAAAAAAAAAAATCACTTCTGCCAAAGTTCTTTTATTAAATAATACTTTTGCAGAGTTATTTATTAAGTTAAACAATTATTTATACATGTTAAGGTATGGTGAATTCTTCATACAGGCTGTTGAGTTTCAATATATGCAACCAGTTACCTCTCATGAAGCAAAGGGTTATGTGAGCGATTTTTCTTGCTCAAGGGCAGAAAAATGGCAGTGGTCAGGGTTAGGGCAAAGACATTAGAACCATCTGGTACTAAAAGAGTATGTCCTGGTGTCCAATCTGGAATTCAACCCAGAACTCTGATTAGTGGTGTGAAGCTCTTGCCCACCAACCAAAAAAGATAGACTAAATACAGAGTGAAGACATATTTATGAACCAAAGAACCATGGAAAATAAGCATCAAAACAGCAATGAAAAAATAGCTGAATAATGGTCACCCTGGATAATAGAGATAATGTTAGCTACTTTTCACTTGGAAACCAAGAACTCTTTTGTGGGTAAACACAAATCATGGCTTGGGGGGGGGGGAGAGAAGAAGACCCATCTCGTTCCCTGATTGATTGGCCAACTGCTATTTTGTTTTTGCCTTTTCCTCCTTCTGCTTCCATCTGCTCTTGATAGAAAAGTAGCACGAAAGTATCTGTACCAGATTGTTTTTGAGGTGAAACCGCTGCTGCCTCGCTGGTGTGTGATCACAAATGAGTCCTCTTTGGTCAAGGCAACCCGAGAGCTGCCCAGTATTCCACTGCGTCTTGACTTGCTTCCTTGAGTTTTTCCACTGACATAAGCACAACATCAGAACATTTTTTATTTGCCTTGTGTTTGTTGGTTGGAAATTTAGAGATGGGAATCCAAGTAATCGTGTATTTTAAGCAATTATTTGAAGTTGACACAGCAGTCCAAGACAAATGCATATGATTTGTGACCAGGCCTGTTTTGGATTTAGTTTGAGAGATGATCACAAATGTAATATCTGTAGTTTTTCTATAGCGTTTGCAACAGTTCTTACCACAAACATGTTTTGGTCTTCTCATTCAAAACTTTAGCCTTCTCAAATAATCTATTTTATAATTGCATGATACAATAAGCCAAGATTCATGTTTGTACAATATGTTGAGAGTACACATTTGGGTTTACATGTTGCTATGTAAAAGGGTTCTGCGGTTAAGGTTCTGCACTAGTGACCGGATGGTTGTGAGTTCAAATCCAAGGACTGGCTTAAGACAAAACCACTGTTGGGTTCTTGAGCAAGACCCTTAACCCTCGAGTTAGAGCTCAGCTCTATGCTTGGATTGGATTCTAACTCACTTGTAAACTGCTTTGGAAGCCAAATGAATATAGTCAACTCCAGAATTATTGGCACCCGTTATGAAAGAGAGAATAACAGCACTGAGTCTCCTCCTGTAATGTCTAACAAGTGTCCAAATCCTCATAAATATACAACTGTTGTAGAATTTTGGCCCAGATTGTGCTTAATGGTATTTCCAACTGCTTATGTACATTTTAAGTCCATCATCTAACTTGTGCAGGTCAACAATCATCTATCTCTTTTGTGTGATAGACTACAAAAGGGATTTTAAATGTGTGCAACCTCATACTTGGCAGTGTTCATTTTGGCAGCCAATTTGGATTTAGTTTTAGTCTAATTGACATTTTCTGAGATTTATGTCTCATTTTTATTAGTTGAGGAAAATGTCATTACATTTCATCATAGATTTTTAGTACAAGGGTGATTTTTTATGTAGTTATGGTTCCATTTGTTGTCATGGAAAAGGGTCCTTGATGAACCTTTCGTTGGCTCAGTTTTTATCAACAAAATTAACACTGATACATGGTCAAAGGCAACAATAGAGTTTCTGAATAATGTGAACAACTAAAAAATGTTAATTTGTTTGCATTTATTTTAAATATTCTCTAGGGTTGTCAATAATTTTGCCACGTATAATTTTTTAATAGAAAATATTATTTAAAAAAGTAATTCTTGAGTTAACTGTAAATGCAAATAATGGTAAATGTAAATGTGGAAACCTGAAAAATGATTAGAGTGTTGTAGAGATAAGAGCTTGCAGGTCCCCATAATTCTCTGTAGGCATAAACAAACACACACACACACACACACACACACACACACACACACACACACACTGGAATTGTTCCTTCTAGATTTGTAGCTAGATTTCAGGAATCTCAGGAAAAACTTCCAGGAACAAGACTTTTGAAAATCCACTTTAAAAGGAACAAGAGCTACTATGACAAAACTATCGGTCAGTGCTCATCATGAATTGACTGAAACAGCTCGATTATG
The DNA here is from genome assembly GCA_028565825.1 of Olivaichthys viedmensis. Taxonomy (NCBI): domain Eukaryota; kingdom Metazoa; phylum Chordata; class Actinopteri; order Siluriformes; family Diplomystidae; genus Olivaichthys; species Olivaichthys viedmensis. The sequence goes on from JAOUQW010000032.1 coordinate 7,792,269, forward strand.
GTGTTTTAATGCCACTTTAACATTTTTAAAATAAAATCCTAGCTCTGTGCTATGTTCTTAACATGTAGAGGCTTCTATATGACATCCTTTTTACAACATACTGTTGAGGAGAAGAAAGAGAAGTAATAATTATGGTAAATTACATCCTGAAAGCCTCCCAAGAGGGGACCTTTGCCTAATTGAGCCAGTTTTGTTAGCATGGCAGGCCTGGCTGCTTGCCCGCTGTTTGTGAAAGTCCTGTGCCGCTCCGAGGCCTAGTTTCAGGTCATTAGTTTGGCACTCTGATCCCCACCGATGCTAGAAAACCACTATATCAGCTCCATAGCATGAGAGAGCGGCAGCGTAATCCTGGCTTTGTTTTTCTGTGTCATGTTCTTCTTTCATAGCTGACTGAGTGACCTCTGCCTAGATATTAAGTAATTTCTTTAACAACTTGAGCATTATGTCAGATTTCTAACTGTCTCCTCAACCAGAGCCGAGCAAAGAGAATTGAGAGTAAGACGCATGGACATTTTGGCCTGATAAGTCAAGTGACTGTATGGTAATGTTGGTGGAGGGGTGTAAAGGATTACGTTCATCCTATAAAGTGACAACGTTTTTGACTCAAAAAACGTACTGTAATGATTATAATTACTCCCTTTTCTTTCTCAGAAGGGTTGGATAATCCCCTAATTTTAACCAATTAGGTAACATAATTTATTAACCGTAAAACATAACATGATTTACTAAAATAACCACAGCACTAATACCCCCTCATTTCAGGTAACAGATATGTGAAATGAATTCAGAAAAATTTCTTGTTTTAGATGTTTATGTCTTATGCATGTGTGCCAGTAGAAAAGACCAAATTTTAGATGTCTAAACATTTAAATGTTACAGAAAATGTTTTGTAAGTCATTAAAGAAAGTAACATTAAGCAATTTTCCGATAAAAATGTCATGCAGGCTGTTTTGGGACCTGCAGAGACAGAAGCAAGTGAGAGCCAAAGTCTGCAGAAAAACTGTGGCAAGTTCTCCAAGATTCTTGGAACAA
>JAOUQW010000032.1:7833775-7850389 GCA_028565825.1 Olivaichthys viedmensis
TTCCCCGGCGATATTTGTGGAATTAAAGATGTTGATGATTCAGAGCGGCTACGCGTTTGTGTCCGCACCCGCGCACCCGGAACAGATCGTGACAATTAGGAGTACTTGGAGACACAAATCACGTTCTTGTGGTTATATGAAAATCAAAACATTTAAACGACCAGCCCTTCTCAAATGATATTAGTGATATTCACTACACTTCTGAAATCCTGGGCTCTTGCCAGGTGGACTAGGGACCAAGCCTACTGACTCGCATTCAGGCAGCTCAGAAACTAATGCACATATGATCTAGTTCCTAATGTTTGGAAGTCTGCTAATTCCATTATATGAATGAGGTGAAGCATATGATCTCAATAATTATAGACCGATCTCAAAATTGTCATGATTACCAAAAATCCTAAATCCTAATCTTGAAAGCACAGTACTATCACTGCTTAAATCTGATCATAATGAGTAAATCATTATCAGAATTTATGAATTAAATTTTAAATCAAAATCTTTTGCCAATTAATAAAGGTATTCCACATGGCTCAATTCTGGGTCCAATTGTAGTCACAGTTAATATTTATGATCTTTCTTTCTTGCACTTTGATGACGATAATACTGTTCTGTACACTCTGCTTTCGAAAACCTACAACATTTCTTTGATGCTTTACAACTTGTACTCCACAATCATTAATACATTTTGAATGCTGATCAAACTAAATTTGTACTGATGTGATGTAGGAAGGTAACTAATGAGGAAACTTTTCTATCAGTTATTCATTATGGAGGTTTTATATAGGCATGCTTCAGTTGCCACCATCACTGCCTTCTGATTTCTCACTGTTGACAGGTACAGTACTCATTATTACATGTTGGCTGTTGGATGGCCTTCTGTTTGCTACCATCTATGTTGATCTTGAACAACATACACTACCAAACCATTACTTTATTGTTTCAACAAGTTTCAAATTTTACACTTACATTGATCACTTTTCTCAATTTCTGTTATATTCAGCAGTGTTGCAACTAAAAGTCCTCCCTCAATATACTTTGTGTTCAAATAAAAGTTTGAATTTAAATTTGAATAACCAATGATTCAGTCAGCCATATTAGTCCAATACCTGTGCCGTGAGCTAAGACATGGTGTGGGCTGGCACTACTGAAGATGGATGGACAGACTCCACTCTTCCTGGGCCAAAGACCAACTCCAAGCGGGCTCATGGCAAGCAATGCTTTATTAAGCTATTTTATGGGCAGTAAAACACACAGAGAGGCTTATTAGGCTTTGTCTGAGTCTGAAAGGCCCCGGCCATGCAATTCAGTAATTACGTCTTATAAATGCTTTAATTTCATTACTTATCGCTGAGTCCAGCAAAAAAAAAAAAAGGGGGAAGGTATTCTTTTTGTACAAATTGACAATGTCTGGTGATGTAAATAATGATATTCTTTACGCTCTAAGACTAAAGCCTCTGACCTGCCATCTGATCTGTGGCCTTATGAACCAATCACCACTGTTCAAAAAATGAACTGCAGTCTATTGTTTTGAATATGTAGGAAAGCAGCGGTAAGTTTTTACCACCCATTAGGATACTAAATCAATTCTACAGAGAAATAATCTTTACACCACTATGCTTTTTTATAAACACAAGGCACTATCCAGCAAGCTAACACATCATATATCTATGAATAATGACTGATTTATTAATGTCTGTGTTGAAGTGGTCTGTTTAATGGCATAGCCATGTGATGTGCAATGGCATACAGTCTTTTATCAAAAACAAATGGCATGGGGGAGAGGTAGGTCTAGAAAGCCCAAGCATATCTGGAATCATGAGATTTCATATGGCAATACTATATTTCTGATAGTTACTTGAGAAAGTGTGAGAACCCAAACAGCCTCTGTGATTGAGAACAGATCACTTCACGAGTTGTTTCCTTGCCTTTGGTTAAAGTTAGCCTTGAGCTGCACACCGTGAAACCTGTTCCTTCTCATGGTTAGATCAACCGCATTCAGGCGTTAACTAACAAAATGACGGAAGACAGTGTTGGTCTGGAGTACAGTGTGTGATGTGCGAGACTTTGAAGAGATCTGCACAGAGCTTTAGAAAGAGGTTTACAGACAGGAAGGAAGGACATAACATTGGAAGTAAAAGTGGAGGGCCAAATTAAACACTTGTCTGGTGCTATTGGGCTTTGCTATGGTTACTTTCTTTCACACGTCTCAATGGCCTGTAGGCCAGACACACAAAAAGAATGCTTTTGATGAGCCAAAACGGAGCGAAAGCCCAGTGGGGAATGGCCAGCTCAACCCTATATTACACTTTACAATATGTCAGACAATTTTCATAGACGTTGTAAAACCTCGAAATGCAAAATTAATCCAATGCTTTCTGGCTGCAGGATCTTTAATGGGGGTACTTGAGTCATTATCATTATGAACAAAGTTAACGCTCAGCTGAAGTCAAGGTGTAGTACAATGACTCAAACCTAGGCACTTGAATGATGTCAGCTTCTTTCAAAGCGAATGGAGTTCATTGCTTCGAGGATACACCGCTAATAGCCTCTTTAGCTGAAAACACTGTGATGCAAATAGGCAACGCTGATGAAATACATACTTTTGGATATGAAAGGTGTTTCTTTTAAAGTTGTCATAAAAGTACCTAGGGCTTGGCGTTCTATTTAAGTATGTGTCAAACGCTTTGTTGCCAGTATTACATAGCCCAACAGCCAGACTGTTCACAGACATACAAAGTGGGGTTGCTTAGGAGCCATATGATGAAAATTTGAAATGCATGCTATCATGCATAGGTGGAGGGAAAATGTAGCCTTTTGAGCATTATTTATTTTTTTACCAGTGCAAAAGCATGTGTGCACAAGTTAAATTTACACTGATCTCATTGTTGCTTAGGGCTGAGCCGTTATGAGCCATTAAGGGTCCTTTAAGGCTAATACTCACTACTCATACATTCTCAGAAAAAAGGTACTTAACTGTACCTTTTTCTTGTCACTGGGGTGGTACCCTCAAAGGTACATATTTGGTACCTTTATTATGTATCTTTCAGCTGGGAAAGTGCATGTAGTGTACTTTTAAAGCTTTACTCTAAAATCGAATTGTGGTCCTTAAGGTCTTAGGTCCTTTAATGATGTTTAAAGGTACACTATATTCACGTTTCCAGGTGAAAGATACATACTAAAGCTACAAAAAATTTACCCTTGAGGGTACCACTCCATTGACAAGGAAAGGTACAGTTCCATACCTTTTTTTCTGAGAGTGTACCCAAGCAATTTCTTTCATGAATTTTGAGTATTTCACTCTCCGTATCTAGGTTCATGGGCTGAGGTTTGAGTTGTTATTTGAATCTTTCCTAACACATGGAAGCCAAGAAGAGCGTCTCTGTTACAGAAGTCTATCATGAGCATTTATTTAGGAACTTAGGAACTTAGGAAATTAGCCTGTGTATTAGGAAATTAGGAAATTGGACTGTGTATTAGCTATTGCATCAGGTCTATCATCTAAAATGTTTGCTATATTGGAGAGAAGGGTGAAAGCTAAGGGGTTGCAAAGTCCTCTGCGCTTAGCAAGCTGTTGTTGCACGTCCAAGCTCCTCCTCGAGTTTTCTGTTCCACTGTGCGCTGATTGCTAATCAGCGCCTTGTTGGGTTTGTTTGGTTGTTGTTTGTGCTTGGCCTGGATGCCTTTGTTGCTTTGGATATGCTAAGTCCTTCGTAAGCTGCTGGTCATGTGTTTGCACCAGGACGCTTGGCTGCTATAAATTATGACTGTCTCGCAAAGAAATCAAAATTCTTCCACTTGCGGTAGCTGTTCTGTCTGATTAATTTGTGATAATACGCCTAGTAGCTCCAGATAAAAGCTTCAAGTTGTAAATGTTATTGTGATTATTGGCAGTGAAACAAAGTAGATAACAGGAGATCATTATGAACTGATGATTATCATGTTATTCCTACCTGCAATTACCATTAGCATTTATCTCAGTCAGGCACAGGAACAATGAAAAAGATTGGCCAAGAACATTTTATGCAATTGTGGATTTTTTTTCAGGTTGTTCTTAAGAGCTGCTATCACCCATATGAATCTATTTGTGACTTTTCAATCTTTATGAATTTGCAATCATGAGATGGTGTTGTTCCAGTCCCTGCTGTTGGACTGCATGCCTATTCCCACACTTCCTTTTCCGTTTTTAATTTCTTGATCCTCTCTATCTCCCTCTTTTTCCTCACGCTCTGCCACATTCTGGAAGCCCCGGTCCCAAACCTAATACAAAAAATAATACAGGCAAGATTTGGTTGATTCATTTTTTATTCACTTCAACAGATGTTATTCAGCAGCATTTTCTCACCTCGGGTGGTTTGGAATTCCACCTTTTGTCCTTGCTTGTTGCTTCAACCCTGTCCTTAAACACCAGGCTTAAACACCAGCCCTTTGGTGCTCGTGTCTGTCATTTCTGTTTGGAGCGCAGAGCGGCCGGTTCACGTTACGTTTACACAGAAAGCTGAAGGAACAGTTAACCAATAGACTTGAAGTCCTTCAATTAGTTGGGGTATTATTTGTGCAATTAGACCAGGGTTGCCATAATAACTGTAAAAAAACCTAAAAAAAAACTATTAGCCAACACCTATTAACAATAGCTAGTCATCTGAGTTGTTGTTCAGACCAGCACTGTTGCCTGGTTGGGAGGATTTCCCATAGAAAATAAACTAGTTTCAATATTATTAAACCGGACTCATAGATATAGACTAAGGTCTAGTCCACACTAACACGGGTACATTTGAAAAACATCTTTTCTTCTCAGTTTTGCCTTTCCATCCTCACTAAAACGACGTTTTCGACCACCGAAAATGCATCTTTTTGAATCCGCTCTCCAAAGTGGATCAATCTGAAAACGCCATTTTCGTGCTGTAGTGTGGATAAGGGGGAAAACGTTGCCTTTCGAAAACGCTGATGTATGATTGTCATGTGAGCTCCACCATTCCAAGATGGCGGAACCCATTGCGATACTTGAATTTCATGTTTGACTACTTCAAAACAAAATGGTGGAAATGACGTATAGGTCATGGGTCAGACACTCAGTGTGCATGGCCAGCATGCCATTTTATAGCGTTCTCGTGTTTCATTGTGGGTGAGAAACGTCTGTGAAATGGACTGAAAACGTTAGTGTAGCCCAAACAGCATTTTCATATTCACCTGCGTTAGTGTGGACTAGGCCTACGTTATTTTAAATGTTATTTATTCATATATTTTTATTGGGAAGGATTTTAAAATGCTCATTTGGTCCCATGATTCCAATTTGGCAACCCTACAGACTGCTGTCTCTAAATGACAGATCATATAGACAAGAAATATTCTATAGGTACAGTTTCTATGCTCTCTAATATAACCAGTATCCTAGCTAATAGCAACTTGCTAGTTGGACAAGCCACCATTAACCACATCTGATGATAACACCAGCTAGCTCAGTTAGCTAACTAGCTGTACTGCGTCGTCGTTGATTTTGTAGCAAAGCATCAGTTGTTACTGTATTGATCATTCTAGCTACCTCTAGCTATGGTGGCTAACGAATCAAACAGAAGGAAATATGGCATTTTACTCACTTCCACATTTCAAAATAAGGTGGATACCTTTAAACCTGAAGCACAAGTCATGTGACGTGCAGAACGTGGATAAAACAAGCACCTGCAGCTGAAGACAGATAAGTAAAAAGAGAAATGCACAGATGCAGGAGAACCAAGACTCTGACATGAAGCCGTATTCCGTAAATGAGGAAACCCTCTGACAAATGGTGAGTTAATGAGCCCACATTTTTAAACAGCCATCAATCAGTGTGTTTTTCATCCAACAGCAGGAGGCACTGGTCTGTAAACAACATGCGGTCACCTCTGAATGCTTTTTTTTTTCCATAATTGCCAGCGAGTGCAGATCAGCTGGCTCTTTTGAAGCTTGCATATGCTCTGAGAAGAATGAAAACAAGCCCAGCTTGAGAAATCTGTGCATGTACGCTGGGATTTTTGTTTGTTGAACGTGTCGGCCACAGTTAATGGGGTGCTATGTCATAGTCGCCGAAAGTGGCTCTTATGGAGGCTTCGGGGATCTCAGTGTTCCTCAACATCTGAGCGCCACTGCTGCTTTGGCAAGTGCGCCATCCATTGAGTGCGAAAAAATAACAACATACATTTGTCACAGCTTTAACAAGGTTATTAGCTGCTTTTGCATTCCTGATGAGATTGTAAAACATGCTTGTGAATTTATCTGGAAGATGGAGAAGGAAACTCGTGAGGGCAGAAGCTGTTACAGCGTGACTCATGTGTTCAGAGCAAAGATCTGCTTAAAGCTCAATGGTATATTTACCCTGAATACACACAGAAAAGCAGAAGTGGTAGGAGTGCATGTGGTGAGAAAGGAAAAGTGTGCTTTCGGCACAGGCCGTGCTTTAAGCCTTGATTTTCGGAGCTCTAACAGTGTGATGGTAGAGCTGATCTCTTTATCCCAGGCAGGACCGAAGGTTAACAGAGGAACCAAAACAGAAAAAGAGGGTCAGAAACATGCTGGGGTGTTAAGGGAGATTTCCATTCTGGAACAGACTGAGTGGGTTTCCTTGGCCATGGTGCCATTTCTTTCTGTTTAAATGGGATGTGACAAAGCAAAGGAAGGTGCCAGTCACACTTTATTCTTCTTTTTCTTTTCTTTTTTAATGTGTGAATTACATTATCTGTAAAAATGATGTCTGTGCCTCACAGGGTGACAGGGCGTCATTGAAAGGAAATGATAGCAATGAAGAATTAAATCTTCCATGTTGAACATGGTGTAAAAAACATTCTTTAATTTCTAAATGATTTATCTGACATTGGTGAAAATACTTCTAAATCAAACGGTTTGAACTGTAACCTATGCCATCATTGTGTCAATGTCTTTTTGGAGCTCACAAATGTGAGGATCGTTTGGTGGATTTGCAGTCTCGTACTGGAAACCTAACAAAACCAACCTGAGCCCAGTTTCCTTAAAGCGTTATAAAGTTAGGATCATCTTAACGGGTGGAATTCGTCAAAACGAATTTCACGATTCGAATACTATTCGAATTTACATAATATTTACGCATTCGAAGATTTAGGATCCCATGTTTTACTTTTAGTCACCTAACACAAGTCTATAGAAACGGGTTTCCCAAACTTTTTTGGCCAAATGACCCTGTCACTTGCCATAGGAAAAGGGGCGTGTCAGTAGGGGTCAGTATAGCTCTGTCACAAGGAGACCGCAAGAGCTCTGCTTACTATAATTTTTCCAGCTCGCTAGCATGGCTGCTGCTAAATTGCCAGGAAGCCCTAACATTACAACTAGTAAATTAAAGAACAAATGTGAAGACATAATAACTCCCGAACACCTGAAAAGCCCATTGTTTGGATTTCATGTTTGATGCAACACAAACGTGAATCTTTGCTCATCTGATTTTATACGAATGAAGTCATAAGGAAAGGTGTGAACACTAACCTGCCCCTAACCCTAACCTTAAACTTTTCATATGGCTTGAGTTGTGTGAATTGTTACAAATTTGAGACAATGTTGAACAAAACTGCTTCGGAATGAATGTGTTCATTGACGTTTTCCTGTTGTAAGAGTTTTCACATGTCCTATTCATATTTTTTTAACAATTTACACTTATGTTTTAGCACTTCATAGTTCTTAGTAGACAGATCATTTCTGAGCTTAACAGACGCTTAACAGACGCTTAACCCCGCATTACTCAGTAGGGATGTGTAATTGGATAGTGGACGTCAGTTTGGATACGAATCACATCATCACGTTCATATAAACTCTAAAGAGCTGGAAATAAAAGAACTTCTACTACAATGATCCAGAGCCATAATTGTTAAGGCTGGGAAAAGCCTTAAGTCACTAAGGGCTCAATGAAAGTCAAATGTGATTTTTTTTTTATCCATGAAGGGGATACAAATGTGAAAGACGCACAATGCTTCAAGACAAACTCAAAAGGTTAATGCCGATTATGGCTTGTAAATCCAGAGCAGGCTATGGCCTGACCCAGTCACTCCATAAAGCCCCTTCTCCAGTTTCTCAGACATTGCTTTAGGACATTATTCTGTGTTCCTTCTCTGCAACCAGTTACAGACCTCTCGCACTAAAATTACAGCTGCGGCAAATACATATTGCCAAAACAGCCCCACTGAAACTGATTAAATCTGAGGCATTCTTTGCATAGATATTGGTTAGGCGAGTGAAATACAACTTTTTTCCCCCCTCCATTCTTAGAATATTCCTGGCTTTATTTTCACGATTTGGATCTTACAGTGGAAAAACTGGGGCCCATCTGGCTAAATTTAGAATAATGACCATGGTCTATGTTTTGTATGTTCGCAGTAAGTGAATGCTGGTGTGGAAGTGTCAGGAAAATCCGCAGAACTGCACAAAAGGGGTGTCTATGGAAATATTTTGTTTATGCCAGCTCAGCCCGCTATTGACTTTGGCTGTGCGCTGCGTGCTTCCTGTCTCTTTGACCTCTCAGTAACTAGTGATGAATCTCATAGTTACAGCTACCTGAGAGCATCAGCATTTAAAGGGATTTCTTCATTTTAGGGCTCTCGCGTCCTGGTTGTTAATGTTCTAACAGCCTTGACAATTCACCGGTGGAGTCGGAGTGCGACTGCTGTCAGAAAAGAGTCAGACGCTGTGGCATACAAGTTAAAAGAACAGTGGCAGGACCACGCGCTAATCTATCCCACATGCCTGACATCCTGCTCGGCCAGAGAGCGCATGCACACTGGAGTCTCGATAGAGAGAGACAGGCTGAGAGTGGACGAGAGAGGAGAACGGGAGTGGAAACAGCCAGAGCTGGACTTATATATGGCGCTCATGAACAGGGTTTTACCCGCCGGATTATGTTCCACATGTGCTGCTCCACTACGCTGTTTTGATGTTGTTGTTTTTATCGAGGTCGTTTTTGCCCCTTTAGTGCCTGCTGCCGGCACTTCTTTAGCTGCCCTCTCCTTCAACTCGAACCTGGTGTGAGTGGTTCCTTCTCGGTTCCTCCATCCTCCGCCACTTCCACTATACACCGCTAGAGATTTTTTCCAATATTCTGTGTCACATTTCAGCTTTCTTCGCCTGTCCGTTTTTTGTTCGTTTTTTCATTGTCTGTTGAGCATGTGCCGATGCTCTGTATGCTCTCATGAAACACATGAAGCTGGAAAGAGCCGATTGACTCCACACGGCCCACAGGCCATTGCCTTGTCTCACTCTGCTTTTCCGACTTCAAATATCTGGAGGACAGCTTTTAACAATCACTGGTTCATGTGCCCTGAAATGAAAGTGCATAGAAATATGAAATGTGCATGCTTTTGTGTGTGTGTTAGAAAGCTGGAAAGGGAACGCCCGAGCTGATTAGAAAATTTGCTTCCAGTAAATTTATTCTGAGAAATAAGTGCCCATTTTAGTTAATTTGCATGCATGAAGAGCGTCAAATACTAGTAAAATTGGGAGTTTGTAAATTGCCTCTGAAAGCATTTGCATGGCAAAACCAAGGCATAAGATGTACTTTAAGTGCAATGAATAAAAATTTGAGCCTGAGTATTTTGTATTGTGTTTTCCACAAAAGGAAATGGCAGAACGTCAGGGTCAGCCGCCCGAGAACCTTCTGCCTCAACACTCGCATCCTGCTGGCACCCCAGAGGCTTGATGGGCATCCTTCATGAGGAGGGGATCGGCATGATGCCAGGTCACCATTACATCTTTATCCAGACAGTATAGAGGAACGAATCAGAGCAGGTAAAGGAGAGGAGTCAGAATAAAACGATGAAAGAAAAAAATGAGTATATAACCAAAAAAAAGAAAGAAAAAGAACCAGGAAAAGATGAAGAAGAAGAGTCACAAAGGTGCTCTGACTCATGTTCTCCAGTTCATTAGATGTGTTTGAGAGCAGCTCGTCCATGTTTAATAAAACCACAGCCTTTATGCTGAGCTCCAGCGACTGTGCACACGCCAGCGGTGGATATTTAAAGAGCAAAATGGGACAGCGGGTGAATCCAATTCTTAACCACGGCGAAAGCCAAGACACCATTCGATATCGACCGCTCTCACAGTTGAAGAATTGGAAGCATCCTACTGTTTTGATTCACTTATGCTTAAGTAAACAGCGAGGAGTGCGCAGGAAACATAACCGTGCATGATATGCTCTTGTGGAACGGGCCAAGCCGAGAGCGCAGGCCCTTTTGCTGAGAAGTCTGAGAACATCTGATATTTTCACACCCTGCACATGTGATGGATAGCGTTCCAGCGCTTTCACATAGTGCCAATCTGCTTACACTAATCATATAAGATGTTCTGTTGTACATCTAGGGATAACAATATCAGGAATTTAAACCTAAAGCTCAATTCCGAAATACTTTTATGTAGCTAACATAAATTTTGACCTCACGGTCAAGACGTTACCTCACTTAACCTTTTGGGAATCATAGCTTAGCTGGCTGAATATAAATGGCCCAAAACCCTTCGTGTGTTTGTGTTTCGTGTTTTTCATAAAGATGGATAAGGGGAAAAAGGGTTGTTTCATGTTTGCGAATGCAACACAGCTGGGAATCAGTAAGAGGGCTTTTAGACACAAATAAGAAGGTCGGATTTGCTGCAGAGCCAGACTGCTGTCCAATAAGAAAATATTACGAGAGCAGCGCAGCATGTTTTTATTAGACATGGGGGCAACGTCATAACAATGAGTTGATTTGCCATTTTTAGGCAAAGTTAGCAGCTTTAACACGGATTCCCAGAACCACCCTGGAGTTGTGGTCTGGGTGGCTGTGCAGGCGGAGGAAATGTAACTCCGAAACTGGGCTTTCCAGTAGGCTGCGGAGAGAAGCAAAAGCTTTATATGCGTTTAAAACTGTCCTTGGTTTGAATCCTCGTCGTCCAAAAATAGACAGGAGAAACATGTGTGAGCCCTGGCTCACTGTCTGAGACATTTTCATGCACCTCCTACATTTTCCCTTGTGTTACTTCTGTAAAGTTAGGTCATGTCACATTAATGCAATGATATTAACATGGAAAAGTAAATAGCTGTTTTGTTTTTTCTATGGACTTGCAGGCTGCTCTCCACCAGATTGTTCAACATAAACTGTGCACGAATGAATCTCTTCTGACAGTAACCTGCACAACCATTTTTGAGGGAAGTCATTTTCAGGGAGTCTCCCGTTCATAAAATAACACCGGGTGATAAAGCTGATAAAAAACCATTGTTGAATAAAAGATCTGGATTAATTAGCAGTAGATCAAAGCCTCGTGCTTTTTTCTTTTTTTCCCCCTGCGCTTTCTGCTCTAGCCACATGTGGTCCACAGGCTCGGCCCAGACATGTGGTTTTATTTAGCTTTGTGGAAAGGTTAAATACGAAACTTGGATAAGGGGGGGAAAAAAAGCATTGGATCTTTTTATATGATGAAAATTTCAAAGTTTCAGGGCATTTTAAGACATACATGTAAAAGTGTATCAGTCTTTTTCAGTTTGTAAGTAAGTCTTGGCATAGGATTTTGGCCATGTTGCTGGCTTAGCCTTATTGACTGGGTTTATGTGCGGTGGTTTTTGCGTAAAGCTAATTCCTTTCTAACAAAATGCCTGCACCAGGCCTTATTTGATACTGGCTCCAGACAAATTGTTGTGCATTGTGTCATTTTCAGATTATACGCGTTTAACAGCTTGTAAACAAAAATACTCGCAGCAGCCGAACAAAGTGAGACCTGGAATTAAAACGTTAAAAAGAAGCAGATCTTCAATCAGAAAACACCCTGCACAGCTGCACAACATTTTTCATTTCATGACATTATTAGGGGGATGAGATGTGATTCATATGATATTGTTCAAAATATTCAACATAAACATGTGGAATATTACAAAGAAAAATCTTTATTGGTTAAAAGAGCCTTTTTTTCACAGATTTGATTAATGACTTGACTTTTTTTTTTTTGCTATCATGCATTTGCACACTGTACAACAGTGGATTCTCATGGAAGGACATTTTCTCAACGCTCTTCTTCAAAGAAATGTAAAACTGTAATTGCCTCATTCAGTGGATGTGAGATATTTCACTTTGGGCCTTCAAGGTCCAAACAAATACAAGGGTTCACATGAAAACTGGTTTTAATGTAGTGATTTTTGGCCTGGTGTGTGGTCAAATAAATTAGTTACATGCATAACAGAGAGAACATGTTGCCACTTCTGAATCATACAACATCCTTGCCAAAATCTCAGTGCAAACACCATTGTAGCTGAAAAATAGCCTAGAACCTCCATGTTTTGCGTACCGATGTGCTATGATGTAAAGTTTGCAAATCAAACCTTAAAAAAGGTCCAAAATTTAATTTTAATCTACTAGTGTTTGGTAGTGGAGCTACATTGGCATATATCTTTTTTTATTTTTATTTAAATGACTAAATATTAGTCCAGCTCTAACAAGCAGTCTTCTAAAAACTCACATTTGTGACACAGTTAGCTTGATTTACAGTACTAAAACTCTATCTCTCAAGCAGCATGATTACACTGATTTAAACAAAAAAAAAAAAAATCACTCACTCCATGGGTAAAACACAAAATAACTAACTTTCCTTTTCCATTCAAAAAAAGACAAATAGGGAAACATGGCATACTTTTAAAAAGAGGGAAAACATATAAAGCCTTTTTCTCAAAGTTTCAACAAAATAAGTAAAAAATTAAAAACAGATACTTCTGCCCCACACCAATATAACGAACACGAAATAATCAAAACTAACACCACGTATATTCAAAGTTTATCAGGAAAACGACAGTCCACTACGATTAATAAAAGCAACCTCTTGTTAATAAATGTATTGCTAAAATTTGGGTTATTGTCAATAAATATGCAGTTGGCTCTAGTGATTTGTTATTTGTTCATGTGAAGTATTATTCGGATGGATATGACCTTGAGTAGTAGTCAGTCATTGATTGTTGGATGACCTGTACTCTTTATGAATAAATAAATATTAATTCATGAATGTCAGCACTAGGAACCTACACACAACCTTGTTTGACTAGACAGTGTCGAGGTCATAGAGATGAGGAACATGATGGGGAATGTTGTGTAACACTGGGGTAAAATATCAGAAATTTCGTCAAAATTTCAGAAAATACCGAAATGAAACTTGTCTGTGGAACGTAACAACGAAACAATCGATCATATCACCAAGGCATATTCATCCGGGGGAAATGGGGGACTTGACAGGAAGTGAACGGAACACGCTCATTGGCCTCTCACCCCCGTCACCCTTGAGCTGTTAAAGGCATGTTAGCGCTGCTAGTCTTCGACATTGACGTTAATTAACACATAGTACCTCCAGCAGTGTGAGTAATTTTTACGTCTCTGCATCTAGAGTCCAGAGAGAGGACAGGACACTGGGCAGTGCCCTTCCCCTGGGTGCAGAAGACGGTATTTTTTTCTCTGTCTCTGCACCTTATGTCCATTTCTATAACAGACTGACACAACACAAGCATGGCACGGGTTGGCCCAGCTTTTAGACATCCAGGTCGTCGGGCCTGGCTCGGCTGCTCACATGGCTGCTTGCGCGGCTGGTCGGCCTCGGCTCAGCGTGAGCCAAAGGCTGCATCTCGCTGCCCACCGGAGCTCTCTTGTGCTCGTGCCCGTCATCGGGGTAGTCAAAAGCGTGCGCGTGCGAGTTGGAGATGGTGCTGCCGTTGTGGGCCAAGCGCTGGCGCTCGGTGCTGTAGTTGGCCCAGTTCTGCTCGCTTGCCTGTTTGTTGTAGTTGCGGCACGAGTTGGTCCTCTCGCCCGTGGCCAGCTTGTAGCCCGGTGGCGACATGGGTGACAGTGGTGCTGTGGGCGATGAGCATCCGTTGTAGTAGGCATACTTGGTTCCTGGCAAGTCCTTGGGAGGGTGGGGTAAGGTGTTGGATTGAAACTGACCCTGCTTTCCCTTGACACGGTCCTTGATGCGCTTGAAAAAAACGTAGAAAAGCTCTGCGCCATTGAGCACCAGCGAGACGAGTGACACCACCAGCATGAAGATGATGAACACCGTCTTCTCGGTGGGACGCGACAAGAAGCAATCGACGCGATGGGGGCATGGAATGCGCTCGCACGTGTAGACAGCGGACAAACTGAAGCCGTAGATGTACCACTGGATGACCAGGAAGCCAATTTCGAAAAACGACTTGAAGAAGATGCTGACTACGTAGGTGCGCAGCAGGGCGCCCTTCATCTTCACCTTGCCATGCTCCTCCAGACCGTGCTTGAGCTTCTTGAGCTCAATGCGCTTGAGCGGCGCGTCCACGTCAGCGCCATCATTCTGCACGGTCCGCAGCTCCTCCTCCTGCCGGTTCAGCTTCTGCTCCTTGCGCATCAGGTAGAAGACGTGCGCCAGGTAGAGGAGCGTCGGCGTCGACACAAAGATGATCTGCAGCACCCAGAAGCGCACGTGCGAGATGGGGAAAGACTTGTCGTAGCACACGTTCTCGCAACCTGGCTGCTGAGTGTTGCACTTGAATGCAGATTGCTCATCGCCCCACGCCGACTCCACGGCTGTGCCCAACACCAAGATGCGGAAGATGAAGAGCACCGAGAGCCAGACCTTGCCTCCTGCCGTCGAGTATGCCTGCACCTTGTCCAGGAGCCGGCCCAAAGCGCTCCAGTCACCCATCTTTGGGCGAGTTCTTGCTGCAAAGAAATTTTTTTGAGATTGTTATAACATTATAACCCCAGCTTTCCAAGATGCTAGGATATGCAAAGAAAGAATTTCACTGTACTGTACTTGTATATGTGTATGTGACAATAAAGGAGCTTTCTATTCTATTCTATTCTATTCTATCTAATAGGGACAAAAACAACACAACACAAACACATACATTCCCGAAAAAAGGAATTCTTAAAAAAAGGGTTCCTAAGGAGTTTTTTGGATGGTTAATGGTTCAAGCGCTCTAAATGGGTTCTGGAGCCTTTTCTGAAAGAGAAACCCTCTGTTGTAGGGTCCTACATAGAACCTCTACGGGTTCCCCCAGAGGGACAAACCTCTAAAGGGTGGTAGATGGGACCTTTTTTTCATGAATGTGCCATGATCAGTCTGCAGCAGGGTGTTTCCCAACCTTTTTGCTTGTGCCCTTCTTCAACTGTCCCTGCTTCCTATCTTTCCTTCATCTCTCAGACTGAGAGATACAAGGCCTGACCTATCACACATCAATCTGGAATTAAAGGGCCACTGCTAACAACTGAGGCGGTTAGAGGCCGAGTGCCGCATGCCTCATTTCCCATGTAGTCAGATCTGTTGATTTAGCATGATCAAACTGGGTGTATACGTAGCCCAGAGCAAGCATCACCAGCCATGTGATTTCCCTGGCTCAGATAAGCAAAACAACATTCTCATTCACCGTTTTGGACCGTATCATTGACCTTGCGGGTTTGTTAATGGAAGCACTTATTCCAGGGAGGAAGTCAATTACTAGGTTGTAGTGGTTGTCACATTAGGTTTTTAGTTCTTGATTAAAACTCCCTCCCCCTCGAGACAAGTGTAAACACACACATCACTGGGCATGGCAGTTGCCTTAAGTGTTAGCTTTCTGTGCTTTGCTGTGTGGCCATGTATAAGCCAGCTCTGGTAAAGATAGAGCCATGGCTTATGAAGAAAGCACTGTCCTCTTTTGTTCTCACGCAGAATTACTGTCAGATTCTGGGTCAATGTGAATGGTGGACACTTTGAAAACAGCAAACCGTATCTGGGTCGTACCAGCAAAGCACATCCACAGAGGTCTGTGCAGCACATTTGCTGCAAAACTTCCAGAGAAAATGCTGTTACAATTGTGGCTGCTCTTCTTGACTTGTACTCTACATGGACTAAGCAATCCATCATTCTCATCATAGTCTTCTAGTCTAGTCTAGTCTTCTCCATGCGTCTTTTTAAGCGTTACCTGCTGAGTTTCTATGGAAAGTTTGAAGAGCTTCTTTAGCTTTTTTTTCATCAGCTCTCGCTCCCTTGCTGGCCCTCATTCCCACTTACTTAACTGTGTCTCTTACAGACACATACACACACAAACATCTATCTGCTGGAGGTAGCTCTGGGAGTGCAGCCATGGAACTGTGTGAGTAAGTGTGAAGTAGGGGGGAAGTGAATGTCTAAGTGCTAACGTGTTTACTCATGGCTTCATTCGTACAGCAGAAGCTATCAAAATTAAACCCTCCTCAAAGTCGTGTGGATGCTAAGCTGGTGTGAAATCAATCACACCTGGCCTGCTGGAGTTCCCCTCCTCCAAACCGGCTGTGTTCTAAGGCAACTGTGAGACTCCAACGTTGTTATTGACCCTTGACTGCAGGAGTATTTGGAATCATTCAGCAGTGCCATTTGGATTCTGTGCCAACCACCTGATTGAGCTAATCATCTCTTAATATAAGCAAACGGCTGAAACCAGGAGCTGTAGTTCTCTGCTGGACCAAATACAAATACATGGCTTGCACAGTTAAAAAAACTTCCTGCACTATACAGTCGTGGCCAAAAGTTTTGAGAATGACACAAATATTAATTTTCGCAAAGTTTGCTGCTTCAGTGTTTTTAGATCTCTTTGTCAGATGTTACTATGGTATACTGAAGTATAATTACAAGCAT
>JAOUQW010000032.1:7894972-7909525 GCA_028565825.1 Olivaichthys viedmensis
GTAGAAACGACATTTCATTTCAATGTATACGTGGTATATGGAGAAATGACAATAAAAACCTACTTGAACTTGAACTACTTGAACTTGAACTAAATGTTATTTTTGTTGTCACCGGGTCGAGCTGCAAAATGAATCGTATTTGAATCGTGATCATGGTTTTTAGCTCCCTGAATTAGTTAGAAATAATCGGTTGTGATATCGGTAAGCTAACGTTAGTTAATTGGCTAATGTTAGATGTTGTTTTTTATTGACTCTGGTGCATTATATCATGAAATAGTTTTACATCCATGTGTTCACTGTCTATTTGGTTGCATATTGTGTACTGTGGTGGCATGATTATTATTTATTTAGATATTTATTTCTATATTTAACAAAAAATTATTATTTGTATATATTTTTTTGACATTTAAAAGATGTTTACATGTTTACATGACTATAGAGCAGTCTTATTTTTATTCAAAGATTTATACATTTAAAGGCATCTAATGCTCTTATAAAGGCTTCTAATGTTCATTAAAATGTATAAAATAACAAAGAGCAATCAAACTATTTTGTTTCTGAATCGGCCGAAGAATTGGGATTTCAATATTGAACAAAATAATCGTGGTTAGCATTTTAGCCATTATCCTGCAGCTCTGCGACTAGGTGACAAATATTTGCGTTCACTTCAATACCCCGTGGACGAAAAGGAGTAAATTTAGTGATGAGAATTTTTGGCTCTGTTCTGTGTCCTGTCCCTTCAGGCCCCGCTCAGAGAAGCTGTTACAGCGCTAAGGAGCTGGAGTACGCTCACTTCGTTCACTCGCTGTGTATGCTTGGGAGGCTTCTGATGTACACCAATGGGAGAAAGCTTTTCCCCGTTAAAGTGAGGAAAAGAAGAGGTCAGTATGGCATGCTGAACGCAGAATGTCATCACCTTTGACCTTTGCTTAAGATGGTAGAAACCTGCAGGATACAAATACATGCATGCTATCTATTTAAGTCAGAACTAATCATCTTGTGCAATGCTTCTGCTGTCTCCTCCAGATCCGGTGACTCTGAGTGACTTGGTGGTGATTCTGATTAATATCATGTATCAGCACCCAAACACGCAGCACTCCGATTTGACTCACACAGGTGCGTCCTACTGAATCACGTCTCCCCTCCTCATCAGTTTAAATTACCGCCAGGGCGTGTGTGTATGTGGGAAGTCTGGAGATATATCAGTTTGCGTTTATGATCTAGCTCTGTGGAATTGTTTATCCGTGTGGAAGAAGGTATTTTTATGACTCTTTATGATACCTTAATCAGTTTAACTACGAGGTCATTTTATGGCCGTTCAATTTCATCGGTTCTGCTCGCCGTCTTCCTCGGAATTAATCGATACCACTCTTTAGGCAATGATTCATCAACCCTACCTTGTGCTAATCTTTAATGAGCTGAATCGATGACGCCTTTGTCAGCTTGAGGAAAGCTGTATTGATTTCCAGAGTCTCATTTTCCGCTGGTCACTGCGGCATGGCACAACTCGGTCACTAATCTGAACCCAGGATTATCCGCATCCTGGTCTGTTTCCCATCACTTAATGCTACGCGTGAAAGCAGGAGGAGTCCCCTGGAGGTAGTGAGATTGTGACTAGTGATGGGAAGGAGTAGTAAAATACAATTCGCAAATTGATTTCCTTTGACACGAAAACAAAACAAAACAGGCATATCACTTATTTGGCGTTAAATTGTGTCTCACTCTCAGGGTGAACTATTGAGCACAAGACAGAGAGTTTGTTTTAATGGTGACGGGCAATCCAAACACAGCCAAGTGTGCCAATACTTTAATCTTAGCGACAATAGAAGGAAGATTGAGTGCAACCTTTGTTAGACAACATTAAAATACAAGAAAACACAAGGACTCGAGGTTTTTTCTGGGGCTGAACTTCGAGTTCTACTGTGAATGGAGTGTACTAGGTAGAGTGTGTAGCACCATTATTTTATATTCTATGTAGGGTGTGTACACAGTGACTAGGAAGCCATTTGGGATTAGGCCTGATTTAAAGGTGGTGGATTTTTTTACGTTGAGGTATATATCATATATATTACATGTGTACCATGCGTACAATGATGTTGTATGTGTTGTGTTGTGTTGTGTAGACTCGCTCTCCCACACTACTCTGGTGATGGAGGTCCTGAGGACCCTGTGTGAATGCACCGAATGCTCTGTGGAGTGTATCTACCAGACCCCCGTCATCGAGACCCTGCTGGTCCCCATCCTCGCGCTGCTCAAAGGAAAAACGGTCAGCAAGAAATGGCCAGTCCTTCTGGTTTTGTTTCCTTTTGCTATCTAGATCCGTGGTTCTCATAGTGTTCCCGGGGACACCCAATGGTCCATGACGTATAGCCAGAGGGTTTACGAGAATTTTTCTTTATGATGGTACAGTGATGAAACTAGAAAAAGTGCTGTTAATGTGTAACTGTTTTGAATCTCCGTTTTAACACAATGTAACTGGTTGAAATTCAGGAATAAATAAATATGATGTTACATATTTCGTGACCTCAGTATAATAAGGTTCTATCTGGCATTTTGGTCAAAAATGAGTTAACTACATAAGCTTTTTTTTTTTTTTTACTTTGCAAAGTTTTTGGCGTAATATTTGAAAAAATCAAAAAGGTTCTATCTCCGAACTCACAGATACACTTTTATAAGGTTTTATAAGGTTCTATCTGCTAGCCAATCAGCATCCAGGGTGAATACACAACATAGGCAGCTGGGGGTCAATAAATATCCAGGTTCTGTTTACACGCTGACCGAAAAGAGCAGATTTGAAACCTCAGTATGGCGAGTCAGAAGAGAGAGAAACTTTCAGTTGCAGATGTTTTGCAGCGCAAGTGTACAAAACAGAATCGGTCTTGCTCGGCCATGTTTGCTGGTCTTACGATGTGTAAACGTTGTGGCACATTAGAAAGCCTAAAAATGGCTTTCTTTGCTAGCTAGAATGACTCAGAACGACTCTTCACCCAGATAGAACCCATTATCTGAATGGGTAGATTGTATTCATAAATCTGTTCTGTGGTTTGGGGGGGGTTAAAAATATTGAGAACCCCTGGTCTAGATATCTGCACTGATGGGAAATATGTTTGGATTCTCTGCCCTTCTTACTTCTGTTCTAGAAAACCGCTGGATCTCAGCCCAGCGCTTTAACTTCATACATACCAGCTGGACTTCAACAGTGGCGCTCTAATAAATATTTACGCAGAGACAAAAACACAATACAGCAAGACTTTTCCTCGAGCACAGTATTGGATCTGTAGCTGCTGGTTGTCCAATTTGCCCAATATGCCTTTTCAATTTGTTTTTCATGTCACAGGCCAAATTAAACTCTCCAGACAACAGCCTGACCCACATAGCAGACACGCTCGCGAGAATCGCCACCACCGAACGCGGCTTAGCGCTCTTCCTCTACGAGAGAAAGCTCGTCTCTGTCGAGGGTGAAGGGTAAGAAAATCTCATTTAGCTCGCATCGTCTGCTGTCATGTCCACGCTCGAGCCATTCAGGCAATTGGCATGCGCACCACAAAGACAGTGCGCTGCTAATAAGCTACAAATTTGTTTTGCTTAAATCCCTAAATCTGTGTAAACAAACATCACCGTCAAACTGGCTTTACTGACAAGGCTCCGTGTCAAAAGTACAAAAAGTAGAAATGTTGTCAGCGTTTTTGCGAACTTTGCACTTAACAACTTTTCGGACTGTCAGTATTTCTGCAGCGCACGTGATTGTGCAGTTCACTCAGGCGCTACTGGCTAAAGAGCTGCGTGCGTGCGGGGAGCTGCAGAACTCGGCCGCTGTGAAGGGGGCCTTCATCTTCGTGTGCCGTCAGATGTACAACACGTGCGATGGGCTGCAGGTGCTCAGACCCTACGGCCTGCACGAGTGCATAGCCCAGGCCTGGAGAAAGGTAACCTCATTAGTGTTCACACCTTCATTCCGATTATTTCTTAGCTTGTCTTTCATTGGCTCATCTTTCAAGGCGGGTTTATTTGCATAGCACATTTTATACACGAAGGCAATTCAGTGTGCTTTACATAGACATGAATAAAAGCATACAGGACAATATGCTTATTATATGCATACAGATAAATAAGTCAATAAAAACAGGGCAGGGCGATATGGAAAAATTATTTTCTTGATGCAAGGTGTATATCACTGTTTTTAGGCATGCTAACTGAGTGTTAGTAAAAGTAATAAGGGCATTTAAAAAACAAAAAACTGCGATAGATAAAAATATTATTAACACCATAGTTTACCGTCTACAAAAATAAATGATTGAACACAAATGTTGGGCACTACTAGTTGACCAGTCCCTAATGATCTTGGCTTGTACTCTTCTAGCATGTTGGAAATTGATTTAACCCACTTAGTGCGTTATAGACAAGTAGCAACATTTTAAACATTTACATTTTTTAAAGTCAATCCTGTAGCTAACTGGAAGCCAGTGTAAGAAATCTGAGAATTGGAGTGATGTGCTAATTTCTTACTGTCCTGGCTAACATTGTAGCACTTTAAATGATCTTTTAATTTGTGTGATATCTTTGTTGGTTTATTTTATGAATGTATGTGCATTTATTTATGACCCAGACGATTGCAGTTGCACGTCTAAAGCCATGCGTTCCAACAGGTAAAAATGTCAGATGTCTGTGTGCACTGTGTGAGTCTCTAAATCCTGTCCCATAGTCAAAGATCTCCAGTGTGAAAAAATCAAGAGCGCGGACGTGAGAATTCCCTCACTAATGTGTGTGAAACATGTTTTTTTGTAGATAAAGAGTTAATTAATAGAGATAGGAGCCATAATGGCACTTAAACATGTCTACCTCTTTAGCTACCAAGATGGAGTTTCAGTGAAACAACAGTTGATACTCGGTGTTCACGTAGATATACACTTCCCGGTCGATAAACTGTTAGACCTCACCCTGACGTTTGCCATTACACTGTGTCCAGTGGCGTTATCGAAATGTAATACTAGCAGAAATGTGTTGAACAGTCCATTGGCTTGTGTGAAGGGCGGCAGGGACGGAGAGATATTTTCAGTGTGTCGACTCCTTAATGAGCTCAAGCGTTTCGCTGCCCATATCAGGGTTCCGTCTCATTCTGAAGCATCTTTTTTCCAGACGAGCTCGCTATCAGAACGAGTTCCCACTCCTGTTCCTGGGGCTCTCACACCATCGTCCACCCAGGACCTTCAAAGCTTGTGAGTCTCCCTCCCCCTCTCTTTCTGTCTTTCAGTATGTTTTCATCCAACTGCTTTACATTTTTTTGCTGAGATCTCAGAAATGTGGGCAGATAAAAAAAAATAAAAATGAATCAGTGTTATGGAAATATGCGAATATTGAGAATATGGCACAAGAAGATGGTGTCATCAGAAGAGCGCACATCCAAAACTACTTGATACTGTACTAAAAAGGTATGTTAGGATAGTATATCACCATAGATTCCTATATAGTTGCCATAGGTTTGGAATGTAAACGTGAAATCAGAAATTTGTTTCTCACATCTTTTTTCTCGTATTCCAAGTTTTTCACATTGTATTATTTTCCTTCAGGTTTTTAGGTTATGCACAGATTCAAGGTTTATATAAAAACAGCTTGACGAAGAGCCCTTGTGCAGTGTTTATGTTTGTGTTTTCTCATTAATCGTGGATCTGCAGAATGGCCTGGGAGGAGATGCTTTTGGACAACCTGCTGAATTTTGCAGCCACTCCCAAAGGCCTGCTGCTGCTTCAACAAACCGGAGCCATCCACGAGTGTGTCGCCTACATGTTCTCCAGGTTCACCAAAAAGCTCCAGGTACGGCTGGAACAGTATGGAATTTCATAAACTCGTATGATTTATACCTTCAGGATTATGGTTATCAGTATATCAGGGTATAAGGGACAAAACAAGCCTTTGATAAAAGGCGTTTAAACATGGCCGAGCAATCTGAGTTCCAGCTTTAAACTCCTGTATCTTATGAAATATAAAAATGATACGAGTAGGAAATTTAGAGTCGAGAATCACCGGCAGTTCCTTAGAGTGCAAGAGGTTAATCCTTTTTGAATTTCTTTTGCTTAATCATGGGATTTCAATTTCTTAACTTTATCAAAACAATGGAGAACTGCAGTTTTATCTGTTTTTGCTTGATATGCTTGTTCTTTCAAAAGTGGCCTAACCATATTTCAATGGACACCTTAAACCAGGAAATAACATTGTTATATTGAGTACTGTGCAAAAGTCTTAGGCGCATGTAAAGAAATTCTGTGACGCAAAAATGCTTTTAAAAATAATGACATTCAAAGTTCCTGAATATAAAAAATGCTATAAAGAGCAGCAAACAGTAAAAAATTTAACCAAATCCATTTGTTGGTGTGAGCAGCCTTTTCTTTAGAACTGCATCAGTTCTCTTCGGCACACCGTCGTGCAGTTTTATAAGGACATCGGCTGGCAGGTTGTTCCAAGAATCTTGGAGGTTCTTCTGTAGAACTTTGGCTCTCACTTGCTTTTGTCTCTGCAGGTAAAATCCCAGACAGCCGTGATTATGTTTTTATCTAAAAAGTGCTCTATAACTTTTAATATGTTACTTTCTTTAATGACTTACAATACTGTATATTGTTAAAGCATAGCAGTATAACACAATGAAGCATAACTGTATAACTATTTCAAATTACTCCTTATCAAAGTTATAAGGCTAAACAAGTTCATTAGTGCTCAAAAGTTTGGAGTCGCTGCTCAAACGTTTGGAATCGATGTTTTCAGTGATATAAACTTCATTTAGTTTCAGATCCATCTATAAAATGATTGTAATATGATTCTAGTGTTTGTGCACTTTATGTTTCAAATCATTTGTAGAAAGCTGTAAAACAACATGTGTCCAGAATGACGACTCCAAAATGACGATGAAAGTTTTATAGCATCAAGAGTGACGTTAATATCAACATTAATACCCAGAATGCCTCTTTTTTTGGAAAGTAGTGATCAAATCTTGAAGTGGAGACTTAAATAATATACTGGAATTATCCATGTAGAGTAATTTCTCCTTTACCATTACATTTCTATCATTTCACTTTTTAAATCACTTTACCCCAAATATTTTAAACACCAAAAAAACTTATAAAACGAGCGTTAGGTGTGTGGTTTATATTAGATATATTAGATCTACTACATTGTAGAAGAGTTTAGTGAATAGAATAATGACTCTTCATAAAATATGATGACATGTGAGCCCACACTTTTGAACGCTAGTGTATGTCACATCCCGAGCTCCAGTTAGATCTCCTCCCTAAACCATTTTTTCGCAGAGTACGTCAAGCAGCACTCATACAGAAGAGCTGTTGCTACTGTTTCCGTTACCAGGATGCAAACTCAGCCTCCCCAAGTTTTTCATAATGCCCAATAAATAAATATTCTCCCACAGCGCTGCCTCACTCACAGTTTTCCCATTAGGCCAAGCAATAGCCCAAAGCCAAAACACACTTTTTCATCTATCCATGTTTATTATACTTTTCCGTTTTCTTTGCTCCATCAGGTGAGCAGATGTGAGAAGTTTGGCTACGGCGTCATGGTGACCCAGGTTGCAGCTACAGCCCCGGGCATTGTGGCTCTGCGCAGCTCTGGTAAGTCACGCAGAGTCTTTGAAGAGTCTCTCCCTTCAAAAGAAATGATATTTTTCTGCAGAAGTTTGAAATGCCCTCTATGTGCAGTCTGTAATATAGGATTTAGACTTTATCAAATTGAGACGTCGTTTCCTAAAGCAGTTTCATTGTTTTGATTCAATATGTTTGCATCAGAGGTGCAACAGTGCGGAAAAATAATGGTATGATAAATCAGTATATGAGAGTATTTGCTTAATATGTGGCGTTTCCAAAAAGAATGGCAATGAAGTAGAGAGAATGCAGCAGCAAGGCAAGGATTAAATGATTTGGTTAAGGAAACCGCTAGAATATTTTTAAACTGACTTGTTGACTCCTTAAACCCTGACAAGCCATCGGCGGGTCCAGACGTGCATTCCTCACTCTCATAACTACATACCGCACTACATATTAAATAATTCAGAGTAGTTACTGAATAATATGCCTTAGAATGTATAACTTAATAGTAAGCCGATAGTATAAGGGGTTAAATCTCTCTTGTTTCTGAGCCACCTTTTAAAAAGTATTGTTCTTGCTTTTGGGGATGTCATTATCCATACCTGCATAGCAGAACTGTAGCGGATTATCAATTTCAGATTTCTTTATCACAGTATTTCATCATATAAGTATATTTTTTGTACATCCCTAACAATCAATAACTCATAAAAAAAAAAAAAAATGAACCTGAGGAAAACGAAAGAAAAAACTCTGATAATGTAAAGCAGCATGTTAGATGTTAGAGTTGCTCTAATGTTATGCACTGGAGACAGCAGACTTGTTTTCTGTGAGGGATGCACCAATCAAAATGCATTTTCATTTTCCATATAATACTGATATCAGAGCTCTGAGCCTCGGCCAGTACCTGATACTGACCTGGTACTGACGTCCTCTTAGTAGCTGAGCGACTCTCTGCAAGCTTCTGTTGCCAAGTTGTCCAAAACATCAGACGAGGGTCTGCTTTAGGACAGTTTGTTTCCTGTGTTCACGTGCATGATCATAAAATACATCAGTAGGTTGGATGGGAGGATATGCTAAATCCGATCCAGGTCCAGTGTTTCAAGGCAGATACTGATACTCGGTATCGGATCAGTGCATCCCCAGTTTCCAGACTGGGTCAGTTGTTGCTACTATGTCTCAGTTTGCCTGGGAGATCTTTTAGGTCATCTCTTGAAGTTGCTGATCTATAAACTCTCCCCTAAGGTTTTATCCAGGCCATAGTGGTGGAGCTGTGGTCAGCACTCGAGTGTGGCAGAGAGGATGTGAGAGTCGTCCATCCCAAATCCATCGCTATGGAGCCTATCGACAGGAGCTGCCACAAAGTAAGATCCTTTTATCTTTATCGTTATCTTTCTATCTCTCTCTCTCTCTGTGTTTGTCTCTCACAAACTAGATATTCTGCTTAATGGAATTTAGTTGAACGTTAAGATGGGGTCAGTGATTTCAATAAAATATCTGCTCAGAGGAAAAACTCTGGGAACTGTGGCACACTGGCTCTGTAAACCAGACAAAGACAAACCGACATCCGACCAATCAGGACCAATCAGGACAAGGAGGCGTCTCTACTTCCATGTCAATCATATTGCCTGTCATTTCAGAAAGCTCCTCGATTTGCACTAGTATTCAGGTGTTCTAGGCGAGGCAGCGACGTGTCCGTGTGTTTTGGGGCACGGCTTTAGAGGGAACACTGAAGGGAGATGCTGGATTTGTTTGATTTCGAGTTTTAAAACAGAAAGCTTCAGTGTCTTCCACCAAAATCGCTGACTGCACCTTTAACATGTGAAATAGTAATAGTTTGATAAATGTATGAGTAATGCTTGTGCCATAAATGACCGTTGCATGATCATCATGAAAAATAGAACAGAAGTTCTTGTTTTAGTGTTTTATCAAAGCAGCTATGAGGGATGTTCGCCATCTTGCTAACTTCTTCCCGACTTCCACGTCCTCTGTTCGGTCCCATGCCTGTCTACCCCAGTGTCTCTCCAAAGACATGGCGCACACAGTGTGATTGTATCATGATGTGCTGGTGTGGAAGCAAGCTCTTGTTCCATGCAAACAATAAAACACCTGATTCCAGATCTCAGTATATAGTGGCTTGGTTGGATCAAAAGTCTGCATCCATAATAAGGCTTTTGTAAGCCACATCCAAGCTAATGACACTCACAGCTAAATATGTTGTGTACTTTATAACGTTACAGATTGAAAGGATAATCTTTTTTGGCAGGATAACAAATTACACCAGAACCTACCAAGCAAAGCGAGCTCAGCATCAGTTTTCAAGCCCATCAAACCTTTTAGGTCTCTCCTGCATTTTTCATTTCGTAAGCTGGTTTGTCGCGTAAGCTGCGGAACCGCTGTAATCCTAGGTTCATCTTCTACTACATCAAGCTATCGCCTTGACTTTCTGTTCATTTATAGCCTGCTCTTGTATGAGCTGCACATGCAAGACAGGAAGGACCGCCTTCTTGCAGAGAAGTTTCCTGATTGGTTAATGAAGCTGGACCATGTTGACATTTTTAGTCACTGATTACAGAGCCAAGGACATTTGTTTATTTATTTATTTACATTTTTTCCCCCATTTTAGTAATAGCTATCATGATGTAAAGACAATGTGATGCGTGGGGCAGCCTTGCTGTTCTCTTTCATTAGTAAATAGATATTAATGATGCATCACAGCAGTGAATCAGGACGCATGCGGCAGGAGTTAAATTGATTTTTTGAAATTCCAGCTGTTTTTTGCGGTAGCACGGAGTGACCTGCAGTTGAAGTGCGTGTGCATGTGTTTTGTAGTCTTTCCTAACACTGGTGAACCTGCTGTCCTCTCCACATGCTGTGTTGGAGCTGCTGGGGCACCAAGTGCTGCCTAACAAGACGGAGTACAGCCTGAGAGAAATGCCCACCTCCATTATTGTGAGTGTGTCAGCATCTCACACTCACACACAGCAAAAGCAAGTGCACAAGATAAACTGGCCTGGATCAAGGGGTTCGATTTGGCAATAAGTAAGAGATAACGCCTAACAAAGTGTTATAATTACAGTGCAGTAACCCATTTTAAAGTGAACTTTGCTAGTCTCCTGAACTACCTACTCCTTGATCACTCCTCGGATATGCTGCTCTAGTGGTAAACATATCAACACAGGCGCTCTTGCAGCTTGACGTCTAGCCATAGGGGGGCAGGCTTTGACCAGAGATGAGTTGTGCACCCCTGAACTCCAGCATCATCATCCTCAGCTGCCTTTCTTTTTTCTTTTTTTCCCCCCCTCAGGATGTGATGGACCGCCTCGTCGTTATTAACTCTGATGCCAAAATCCACTCTCTGTTCAACTACGAGCAGTCACACACGTTTGGCCTGAGGTACGATCGATAGTTCTCTCTCAGCTTCTTCTCTCTCTCTCTCTGAATGGGACGGGGGAGTACAAAAGAACGGCAGCACCATTTAGTGCATCATTATCTGATTAGCCCTTTTTGCTCTATTTATTCGCCTGGCTCTTCAGATCGATGAGCGCCTGATTCGGCTCTCTGTGTTTCCTGTGCTATGATTATGTCAGATAAAGGGATTTCACATTAGGAAAAAAGATCGGCCTCAGAAAGGATGTAAAACTGACCAAGTTCATTTAAAAGAAAGTAGGAAAAACCTATTTCCTCTTCTGGAGAATCTGCTGCAGGCAAAGCTCATTCATCTATGACTGCAGCTGCAATTAGAGCTATAGCAGAGCTTATTTATATCAATAAAGAGTGTATTAATGTTTTTATTATGAGGGTGCTATACCACGGTCTTCCACTTTTATTACTTCATAAACCATGCCATGCCTTTAGGTGTCTAGTTGGGGAGCATTGCGAAGCCCATGAATTTATTTCTAGATCTGCAGACTCAGTAGATCAAATCCTTTTTACTGAATTTTGGGAAAACGTGAAAGCATAGAGGTACAGCATGTTGCCTGTGTCTAGAGATTTCTGAAAGGAATATGCCCCTCTTAAACTCGGTGGCTGGGCACGGTGTCCTGAAACATCTCCATCTCAGTGGGTAGAATCCTCACGGCCCTTTTGCATGCACACTCTTTTTGCTAAGTGTCTCCCACAGTGAGGCACACGGCACTTTTGCAGAGTGTTAATTTGACAGCGAGGGTGTTATGTTCTGAGATCGAAGTTCCTTTGCTGGGTGAGAGGCTTAATGAACGGTGTGGGCGTGTTCCTGGCTCTTAAAGTGTGTGTGTGTGATGTGCTATTGTTTTCTTTTGTGTTTTTTGACACATTGTTGCTTTTCTCGCAATTTGGCCTCCTCCGTTTGCCAATCCTTCAAAAGGCATGTGTGTTTTCCCGCTGCACCCTTTTAAGCTACTAATCATGGCAGGTGATAGCACACCCGTGGAGTGTTAGCTTGCCCAGAAGGGATGTTAGCCACCCGAGAAGGACTGTTGAGCCTCCCAGAGAGGTGTTCGGTCACACCAAAATTAAGGATTAGCTTTCTCAGAAGAAGGGTTTAGACACCCCAGGAAAAGGTTCGGCCTTCCCAGAATGAGTGACAGTTGCTCCAAAAGGAGTGCTAGCCATCCCAGAAGGAATGTTACCATTTGCAAGAAGAGTGTTAGCCACGCTAGAAGGAGTGTTCAGCCTTCAGCCTTCCAGAAGGAGTGTTAGGATAGCCTTTACAAAATAAGTGTCTGAACTTGCCAGAAGAAGTGCTCGGCCCTCCCAGAAGGAGTATTCGGCCTCCCCAGCAGAGTGCTTGCCCTCCCGAGAAGAAGTGGTATTAGCCACCCCAGGAGGAGTGTTAGCCACCCGAGAAAGAGTGTTGGCCACCCTATAAGGAGTGTTGGGTACCCCAGAAAGGTTTAGCTTCCCCAGTACGTGAGATGAACTTCTCCAGAAGAAGGGTCTAGCTTCCCCAGTACGTGAGATGAACTTCTCCAGGAGGAGGGTCTAGCTTCCCCAGTACGTGAGATGAACTTCTCCAGGAGGAGGGTCTAGCTTCCCCAGCACGTGAGATGAACTTCTCCAGGAGGAGGGTCTAGCTTCCCCAGTACGTAAGATGAACTTCTCCAGAAGGAGGGTCTAGCTTCCCCAGTACGTGAGATTAACTTCTCCAGGAGGGTCTAGCTTCCTCAGTAAGTGAGATTAACTTCTCCAGAAGGAGGGTCTATCTTCCCCAGTACGTGAGATTAACTTCTCCAGAATGATGGTTAGGTATCCCAGAAGGAATGTTCAGCCTTCCCTGGAAGAAGTGTTATCCACCTCGAAAGGAATGTTAGTCACGCGAGAATGAGTGTTAACCACCTCAGGAGTGTTATCCCTGTCCAGAAGGACTTTTTAAAATATGTTTATTCCCTATGCTTATGCTATTCCAAATCCTAGTTTATTAAACGCAGAGGTGCAGCTTATTGCTGCTTTATCTTGTCAGATAACGTTACAGCTGAAATGATGCTAAAATGCTTTTACTGATCTTTAAAATAATCCAAATGATTGGAATATTAAATGAAAAGGTTACACATAAGGAAGCTGTAGGCTGGTGAAGGGCTCGCAATGTTGGATCCCACCCCTCATGTCTGACTCAGTGACTGAATGTGTCATTACACTGGAGGTGCCAGGTCTAAATCCGCCTCTCAGATATTCATCATCATCTCACACAGATATAGTTTCCCACCCACACATCAACATGACATTCCTCTAAAACGAGTAAAAGTAAAACCAGGCTGATGTCTGCTGAGTTTCTTATATTCAACCCCTGTGAAACCATTCAATGAATCAGTGGAAGTTTAAGATATCGAGGACAAGGGCTATCAAATAAACTAGTCGACTGTGTGATTATGCAGCCTTTATGGTTGCCTTCAAAATATGCACACCTGCAAAGAGCTTTTAGTTTGGCATTAAAACACATTCAGGCAGTGCTGAGTTGAGTTGAGAGTTGAATTTATTCAGTTCTGTCTCAAACTATCAACTGAATTATGCAGAATGTACAACACAGAGAAAACTACTTCTTTGTAAATACGATTTAGATTTAAACAGATATGAACTCAAAACACAAAGACAGAGACAGTTTGAATCAATACACGTTAAACAAAGGCATTACATGACCGGTTCAAGCTTGTGAAAAATTTACTCCAATTTCAGAGAAGCCTTCCTGTTCTTATGCGTTCTAACTTTTAAGCAATAATCATGTCCACCAGGAGTGGAACAGGCTGAAAACTTTGTTGTGACAACAGTACAAAGCGATATCATGATTTTCAATATGTTACAGTACTGTGTATCTGCTTACAACTTAAATCCCATATAACAGTGCAACCGTAGTGCAAGCACTTAATGCCTTCTGTAGTCTTTC
Organism: Olivaichthys viedmensis; assembly: GCA_028565825.1. Classification (NCBI taxonomy): domain Eukaryota; kingdom Metazoa; phylum Chordata; class Actinopteri; order Siluriformes; family Diplomystidae; genus Olivaichthys; species Olivaichthys viedmensis. The sequence goes on from JAOUQW010000032.1 coordinate 7,908,914, forward strand.
ACAACACAATTTTCTCTGATTTACACCTGTTGTTTGTAATACCATATTTGAAAACGTCTTGTAGCATATTTCAAGTGACATGCTGTAGCTTGCAGAATCTTCCCAAAGTCTAGGGCAATAACCTCGATACTGATTTAGCCTTACTCCCTGTGAAGAGGTGGATCACGTTGGAGACTACTCTCCAATCAAGCTTCAGTGCCGTCGTTAGAATCCATTAAAGAGAGAAATCTGTGCCTCATCACAGCTACACCAGCTCACCCCCGCACCCTCCATCTCTATTCATATTGAACATCCTCAATGCCAAAAGTCCAGGCTATTATAATTGATAACCTTCACAGCTCACTGATATGTCACTGCCTTTTCATGTTTCGGTTTGATGCCTAAATCTCAACTGTAAGTAGTACAATTGAGGGCGTAGTAGGGCCTAGATCATGTCTAACTACAGACGGGCGACAAATGAAAGGAAAAAGCTGAATAAACGAGTGCATCCACAGGTCACGAGGGCTCACTGAACGCTTTAATGAGGATGAAAATGATGTAAATCATATGCTCTGGCCTTCACAGTCACTAGATTCTCAATCCTGTTGAACACCTGTGGGAGATTTTGTAGTG
>JAOUQW010000032.1:7930691-7955032 GCA_028565825.1 Olivaichthys viedmensis
CTCATGAAGCTGGTTGAGAAGATGGTGAGAGTGTGCAGAGCTTCATCAGGAACACTGTTAACAATTTCAAATAGAAACTAGTTTGGTTTTGTTAAGAATTATGATTGTATAGTTTACCTGTATGATCGGGTATTATCATAAACATGTCATTGATGCATGAGTCACTCTTCTAGTTAAACTGTGCACAAGAAAAGAGAACAGGATGTAGTTTCTACTATAGTGAACACCACCGGAATGAACATCTCAGAACTGTTAACAAAATGACACAAAATTGCATTTTAGCTCAACCATAATTGTAGACATGGTGAGCCAGTGAAAAGCGAAAAGGCCGTGAAAGAGCTGGTGTATTTTCAGCTCTCAATTACCCAGCAAAGCTGCTGCTTCTCCAGGATAGAAAGACAGCAGCTTTTGATGAGGTCAGACTGTTTGTTGGTTATCTGACGGCAGAACAGATCAATGTGAACTCCCACTCGAGAGGCAAACCTTAGTCGTGTTCCTTTTCTCCCTGTAAAGGATTTTGTGAACTTGTCTATGTGAATAATCCCACATGGTGGGGCAGGAAAATAAGCACAACGTATTGTTCCTATTTTAAACCAAACCTCTAACAAGGTAAGACAATGACTCATTAATATTCATACAGAGACACGAGCAGCAGCAGCACACAGGAGCCAGAAAGTTTTACCCATTACAGAGAGATGATTAATGTTCACTGACTATTCTGGTAGAATTCTCTCTCTCTGTCTGTTTGCCTGTCTCTCTCTCTCTGATCATCTCTTTCTCTCTATCTGTCTCTTTATTTGTATCTCTCTCTGTATCTCTCTCTCTCTCTCTGACTGTCTCTCTGTAGCTCTCACTGATTGTTTCTTTCTGACTGTCTCATGCTCTGTCTGTCTCTGTATCTCTCTCTGTCGGTCTCTCTCTTTGTATCTGTCTCTGTCGGTCTCTCTCTTTGTATCTCCCTTTGTCGGTCTCTCTCTTTTATATCTCTCTGTCTGTCTGTCTGTCTGTCTACCTCTCTTTGTATCTCTCTCTGTCATTCTCTGTCTGTTTCACTCTCTTTCTTTGACTGTCTGTCTCCCCTTCTCTCTGTCTCAATTGTTGTCTGCTTCTCCCTGATTGTCTTTGTATTGTCCTGTCTATCTCTCTGTTTGTCTGTCTCTCTGTCTGTATCTATTTCCCTGTCTCTTTTTGACTATCTCTCTCTGCCTCTATCTTCCTCTGCATCTCTTATTGTCTCTCTTTCTCTGTCTGTCTCTATCTGTCTTTCTCTCGGTGTCTCAGTCCTTCACTGATGCTACATACAGTACATGTGGATGTTATGAAACCTGGTAATAAATGAAACTGTGGGAGTTTGAGATTCAGTAAGTGGATCAGATCACCACTCAAAATGTTCTCACCTAAGCCCACATGACCTCTGTGATCTTGTGGTAATCATCCACTTTTACTTTATTTTCTGCTATTTGTGAGAACCAAAATGGCACCAGAAGCACCGTAATTATTACTTTTCACTGCGACTGCTGCTGTTGTCTCTTTGCTCATCAGCTTTTTTGACAAGAATAAAAAACTATCTGCAATAAAGTAGCATCGTTCCTGTCTCTGTAATTCAGGCATTTTCCTTGTCATAAAATATATGTCTTTTTTCTCAGCAGTGCCAAACTCGAGACTCTAGCCTCAAACGATCATTTTTGGACAGAACCTGAATTGTGATCGTCTTACAGAGACAATATGAGCCAGATTATGGACAGCGAATCACGCTTCAGGCACCTTTTTAATTACTTTTAAGCTTTACAGCCACTCCTACTTCTGTAACTGATTTGGACGTAAGACAGAGACTGAGTCTCACTTCTCCGTCTTATAGGTTCATTTATTTGCTGTAGCCCATTCTGAACTCGTCCCTGGCGGTAGTCTGCGCCTCTGAGTGCCGCTGGCTCTTGCTGGAATGGAGGGCTGATGGCTCCCCTGTGGCTATAAAAGCCCCATATGCCTCCCTCCCGCTCGGCCGTGCAGCACCCGGAGCAATAAACGCTCTCGGTCGATATTTAGTGCTTTGTTCAAAGATTGCAAAACAAGGAAGTGCGTGTCAGAATATTTAAACGCTTGTATATATTGATGGATTGCTTGTCGCAGAGCTTATTTCATAACTCAGCAAGGCAGAGACTAATGATCAATATTGTGAATGCAGTATTGTACAGTAGCCAGCAAAAACATCTGAAAAGAATTCAAAATGACTAGCAATTTTCCAGTGTAAGTGTACACCCTTTATGTAAAGCTCAAATAATATTAAATCTTGTCATGTCTATAAAGGGTTTCAGTCATTCAGGTCGTTTCACATATCTAATAGCCAAAAGTCATGTCCAAAACAGAAAGCAGCTGCCTTGATGAATTGATGTCTTATAAGTTAGTGTCTTAGACGCCAGCACTTTGATATCTACGAAGGTTCCTGTAAGGTTTCAAAGGCAGAAATACGTTGCCAAGGTACCGACATACACTAACGGTCATCAGGCTAGATGGAATAAAGTACTGTTGGGGCTAATAGAGCGCATTTTCTATGACTGCACCAGCTATTTCTCATTATAATACCGTATATACCAAACCGCTTCCTTTCCCTGGTGTTTTCCGCTGCCATTTTTGTTCAGACTGGCTGACGTACAGGATTATGGGATATGTAGGACAACGATATGTATGCTGTCTTCAAAAACCGGCCAGATGAAAGGATCTCAGAAGACAGCATTCTGTGCACACATTGGATTCGGACATGACTCGATAGCTTCCTGCAGCCGAATACAGCGTTAGTAGGCAGCATTTCTTACGTTTCGGACTCACCCATGGTGTCAGGATTTCTGTTATAATCTTGAAGACATATTGCCATTAGATTTACAGTTCTAGCAGTAGAACTGATGAACACACTCAGGTGAGCGGCAAGATTATACCACAAACCAGTCATTGTGAATTATGACTATTAGAGCCCTAATTTCATGATCATAACACAAATGCCATACGATCAAAGCATTATATATTATTGGTGTTTTCGTGACCATCGACGCAGGTGATAATCTGGCGAAGAGCACCATAATTGTACATGTAAAAAGGGGCAGGGTTAGAATGAAAACATTATTAATAGGTGTGGTTAGGCATGATGCTGCAATATCCAATCAAATGAAAACTGAGTGCAGTGCTGCGTAGTGACATGTTAATAATGATATACAATTAGATTTCACATCGATATTTTAGTGGAAATAACCGGCTGGTTGACAAAACTTGGCGAGTCCGTTATTTAATTAGACAATTTATTGGTTCTGATAATTGTATGATTTTCCGCGTGTAATGATGCATCAGCTGTCATTTTCACATTTCACAACTGAGTTGTTTGTTCTTATTTGTTACGGATGAAACAAATCAGGCAGTTGTCTTTAGCTAGTAGCTGGGTGAAGTAGTTTGTTTATATTGATGTGGAGTGACATTAAAAGTGTACATCTTTAAAACCCTACAGGCTTTGCTTAAAGTCAATAAAATACTGTTTTGGCCTTGTGTCTGTGCTAAGAGAGCGTCTCCACAGGTGGTAACGCGAGCACAATTTTGGACCAAAGTGGTTTTTAAAATACCATCACGCTGGCATATTTGATGAGGTTTGATTCCCAACCAAAATACAGTACTGTGCTAAAATCCTAGGCACATGTAAAGAAAAGCAAAAATGCTTTTAAAAATAATGAAATTAAAAGTTTCTGAGTATAAAATAGACCCTATACAAGGGCAGTAAACAGTAAAAAACTAAAACAAATCAGTGTGTTGGTGTTTCGCAGTCTTTGCCTTTAAAACTGCATCAATTCTTATAGACACACTGTCGTGCAGTTTTATAAGGAAATCGGCTGGTAGGTTGTTCCAAGAATCTTGGAGAACTTGTCACAGTTCTTCTGCAGAACGTTGGTTCTCACTTGCTTCTGTCTCTGCAGGTAAGATCCCAGAACAGCCTTGATTCTGTTTTTATCTAAAAAGTGCTCTAGTGCTGAACATCTTACTTTCTTTAATGATGCACAAACATTTCTCTTTAACATAACATTTTTGGGAAAATGAATGTTTGCAAATCTGAAATTTGCTCTTTTCTAATGACACACTAATGCAGAAGACATAAAACAAACATCTAATACAAACAATGTACATTAAAAAATGTATGGCGCCTAAGACTTTTGCACAGTACTTGTTGCGCATAGATAGAGCCCTCAGATATTGAAGTGTGTCACAAGTGTGTTTTGATGTCAGTATTACATGGCTGATGCTCTCTGTGGTGTGTATCCTCAGCTGTTGGACTGCTTCGTCATCCCCGTCGTGCTTCTCTTGTCCTGGGTTTTCCTGCTGGTGAGGTATAAGGTGGTGCATTTCGTCGGCGTGGGCGTCTGCCTGCTTGGCATTGGCTGTATGGTGGGAGCTGACGTGCTAGTGGGGCGACAGCAGGGTCTGGGTAAGGCTCCTCATCCAAATAACTCTGACTCCAGCAACACACACACACACACACACACACACACACACAAACAAAACTCCCTAGTGAAGTGTGGCATTTCAGCTGCCCAGCATGGCCGTTAGAGCTGTGTACAGCCCTCTCATATCCTCGCCAGCTCACTGCTTGTTATTAAATATGAATGAGAGCTAGGCCTGGTCTATAGAATTTCTTTCACAGCCTCCCGAAGGTCCAGGTCTCATGAAAAGATATCTGGCTTAGATTCTGCTATATGAAGATTTTATATGAAAGTAATTTACCCACAAGGGTCCTGTTGTTTAATAAAATAATGCTCGCTTTTGATATTTCATCATTCCTCAGGTTTTCACAGCCAACACTGGTCATATCAGGCAGCAGCGTTTTAGTGTTCAATCGAGTTACTCTACCGAGATAATTTTAGTGAAGACACTATTTACTCCAGTAAGAGCAGTATTTGATTTGCCCAAATCTCTGAATGACGCAAGTGGAAACACATTGGGAAATATTTCTACGCAGTCAGTACATATTTAGACAGCATCACAACTGTTGTTTTGGCTCTGTACTCCGTCATTTGATATGAATCAGTGAGTAGGTGTTTAACGGTGTTGTGGAATGTCAGTAGAGCTATATGAAGTGAATCATATAATAATTATAGCCCTTTTTATATAAAGACTTTCCATTTCATGAGTGATTGGACAAATGGCTGCAAAAAGGTCTAGAGCTGATTCTAGATGTGCAATCTTCTTTGCAGGAGTCTGTTTCAGTTTTCCCATGCGAAAAAATCCAACATGTCCATATATGTACATATATCATAAGCATATATTTCAAATATGCCTATACCTATACAGTACCGTGCAAATGTCCAAGGCACTCAAATTTTTTAATATACATATCATATATCTTCTACATTAGTGTGTCATTAAAAAAGAGAAAATTTGCTCTTTTCCAAAAGATTTCCAAACATTAATTTTGGAAAATTTTAAAGAAAGTAACATAAGTAATAGACCAGCTTTTAGATAAAAACAGAATTAAGGCTGTTCTGGGATTTTACCTGCAGAGACAGAAGCAAGTGAGAGCCAAAGTTCTGCAGAAGAACCGTGACAATATATATATATAATAAATAAAATGTAAACAAAAGCAAATCAAAGTAAATAAAATCTGGTCTCAGTCTACAGCCAAATCTCACATTCTGCATCTTGTAGCACGTAAACAATTATCCACACTCCGTAGTCTCCCTCGACCCTATTAGACACCAAGTGTAGTTTTAGATTGAATCCGGTTGTGTTTTCTTCAGCAGGAGGAAATCTCTGCCTCTCCTCAGATACACCAGGACTTTTTTTTCGGAGGACTGCAGTATTGTGAATTAGAGAGAGGAAATTGGTTTCTAAGCTGACAGTATGAGATAAATTTATAAAGTTGCATTCACCAATTTTCAAGTGTCCTTTCCTCCATGTCACCTTAAAACACAACTCTTACTTCCTGTTTTGTGCTTAGTCAGGTGACACCAGACACAACAAGTGTTCAAGCTTAACAAAACCCTACATTACTGACTAGAGTATGGCATACAAATTAATAAACCCATTTACAGATTTGGTAGATGCTTTTGGCCAAAGTGGCTTCAGGTTAGAATCCAATTTAAGCACATATCTAAGCAGTTTAGAGTTAAGAGTCTTGCTCAGAGGCTGAACTGTGTTTCTCAGGCAGTCGTGACATTTATAATCCCAACCTTCAGGTCAGGAATAATTATAAACGATAAACTGCAGTAATATAGTTGAGGTTATTCTGCATCATAAGGCATAACAATAATTGTCATCAGAATGTGTCATCAGAATAGAATAAAAAATAAAAAGCACAGATGGCCGCAGTAAATTTATTCTGATTACATAATGCTCGTTGTTTAGTTTCATAAAACATTGCATTATTGTTCATTACAATGTAGTATAGTATACTATACAGCCTCCATTTCACACTTTAACTCAATGTGCAAGAGGAGAGCACTAATCTAATGAACATTAATCTAATGAACATGTTATAGGCCACATTGATTAGGTTCGGTCTTTAATAGGATCCACAGCATAGGGAAAGACAAGGCTTAATGTGTAAATCATTTAATAACTTGGCGGCTGCTGAGCCAACATACCGTTTGATATTGTTTGAAGATTGGACAGATTGTTTTTTGCACACAGTGGAGGTGAGAGTAAAAAGCTAATATGTTACATTGTAATAACTCTGTAGTAAAGCCGTAATAACATGCTAATAACAAGTTACGGTGTGTTTCATAATATAGAATAAAACCTCAATTATTGTGTAACCAGAATTGATCAAATAAATAAAAAATATTTTAATATTTTATCTATTAGATTTTATTTTTAAATAGTTATTTTTAAATATAGTTTGAAATAAAACTAATAAAATATGATATAGAGGTACTGACATAAGTGTAAAGATAATCTGAATAATATTAAATACAAATAGATAATACAGCAGCAGATTCCCACGTTTTCCCGCAGAGCCGTGTGTTATTTCTCGCCTGATTTCTTCCGTTTCCCAGATGAAACTGCGCCGATGACAATGAAAAACAAACCACACACAATTAATTCTGCCATGAAAAGCCAATGAGGATTAATGAGCAGCTCGTCGGTGACAAACATGGGGACACAAATCATCTGACACACACATTACACAAAACGGAAAGCTCCAGAGGAAATGTGTGTGTTTAGGCTGTAAACTTTGTTTCAAACACACACACAAAAGTCTCTCACATTCACAATTTAACCTCACATACACAACATGATCGAGACATGATGACATTCGCACTCTTATATTCAGTGTCTGTATGTATGAAATTATCTTAGGGCTTTAGTACTTCTTAGATGCGTCTCAAATGATGTACTATACACTGTACACTAAGTACTTGAGTATGTCGTACCTCATTTTTGTAGCTGTAGTAACGTTTCAAATCGAACACTTAAAGTTTTGCACTAAATGAAAATTACGGCCCGGTACCTCACATCACTAAACTTTGCCAAAACAACCTCCACAAGAAAAACCTCCGATTTTAAAACCCCCAAAAATGTTCGGTTTAAACTTTTTGCTTTTCATTTGGATCCACAATGTAGCGGCGTTTCTTGCTCGGTGCGTCGGCTTTTCAGCAAAATTCAAACCACGGCGCCAACTTGTAGCTCCGCTTCTTCCGCTACGTAAAGCAGGCTGCAGTGAAATGAATCGCTATCGGACGTGGATTCCTTTTCATGTTCCCGCGTCCTTTCCCATTCAGGTGAATTGGCCTTTTTGCCTGGAAAGTTTTATTCACGTTCCGTCTGATCGCAGCTTTAGACTTTAGATTTGCCTTTATGTCGTCACCAATAAATAAATAATGCTAAATAGTGATTATAATGACAGAATATAATGACTAGGAAGGAAGCCGCTATTCTATTCAAACACACACGCACACACATATAGAGAGAGAAACAGTGTGTCAGTTTATAGCTGATTATTTGAAGTAATCAAGGCCACAATCAGCCCCCTCCAGGGTAAACACTCTCCATCTCCATCCGTCTCCTTCTTCCTGAATCACTTCTCTCTCTCCACCAATCAGAGGAAACGCCGCTCTAATGAGAAACACAGCCTTTATATCGGGCCTGAATCATCTCAAGGTAAAAAAAAAAAACCCCACGTCTCTGTGTGTCTGCATGACCAGATACTTCTGAGACGATCTCGTGATATTGATCATATTTATTTATGGAAATGGAATATACTTTAGTTGCTTTAAAAGGAAACAAGACGCTAGCATAGAAACGCACACTCACGACTCGTGTACACTAGATTTACGGCATCACACTAATGCAGATGTTGCAAATTAGTACCTGTTTTTATCCTCTCCTTTCTCTCCTCCTCCTCTTCTTCATCCCTCTCTCTCCATCTGACAGCCTCTAACTCTCCTCTCATAAGAAGTGCTTCTATTATTATTATTATTATTATTATTATCATCTCCACCAGAGGTGCACATCTGGACTGGGATCCCGCGAGACCCAACAAAAAAGTGGCGGGAGTCTTTAGAAATAACGGCCAGAGCGAGCGGGATTGCGATAAAAAAAACAGCGCACACCTCTAGTCTCACTGTTCTGATGGAGTTATTGGACAAGGTTGTTTCTAATTTGCATATTCATACATATTCATACTGTAGATCCTTGCATTCTTTTTGAAGGCCATTTTTAATAATTTCTTAGACATTACATGTAAAAAAAAACATATTAAAAAAATTCTTATTCAACATGCACTGAATGGTTAATGGCTTAAATCAAAACTTTAGGGTTACCTCAAATAAGCATTACATGGAGGAGGATTGATATGACCCCCAGCTAGGCTGCACTTAAAAGTGTAGATGTCTTCAACAGCCAGACAAAGATATTATAATATTCAGAAAAAGAAATAACAATACAATGATGAAAATGTGTTCAGTGTATAATGGATGCTGGTGAATAAAACTTGAACTTAAAGATAAATGAACTTGAACAGTGTAATAAAAGCATGGAAATGTCCATTTTGGTGATGTAGAAAAAAAGGAAAGCCAGAGTGCAGTGGGAAATAAAGTCCACTTCAAATAGATTTGTTTAAATAGAAATGTACATTAGAGAGGGCAAGCAAAATGTTTCTTCATTTGATCACATTTAAAACTTTTGCATTAGTTCTGCAAAAAAAAAAAATCCCTTTAAGAAGCAAATTAAAAAGTTCTGAACTTGATGAATTCAATTAATTTTTTCAGTCAATCTTTCATTCTTCTTTTTTGCAGCGGAGCTCCGCAAGACGCTCAGAGTTACAGCTTAGAGGTTCACATAACAGGCTTTCTAATCCTTTCTAATGATCGCTTCAGGTTTTGGGCTTTGGGGCACTGTTTCCATTAGAATTGTTGAAGTGAACTTAAATTGAGGATTTCAGAAAAAAGTCTACGGCATTAAAAAATTTAATGTTCTCTCATGTTCTGGATTTGCTTTAATCCATGGTGCTGTCGATGCTGAACGTTCCACACAGACCGGAGTGAGACATGCCTCCATCAGCTTCAGCTGCTGAAACACACACACACACACACACACTCAGGGTCTAGGTGAGTGAACCGTAACACTCATGTCAGTGTGTTTGACAGTTTTGAGATGCTGTTTGTTTTTTTCTGCATGAAGCATTTTCTGCTGTTCCTCTGCCTGTGGCCTCCCCACAACAAAACACACACACACACACACACACACTGCGACTGCAGATCTGCAATGTGAACTTTCACTAAAGATAGATAGCGAGGTGTAAAATCTTTCCACCTGTCATTGCAGGAGAAGTTTTACCTGCCACCTGAAATCCAAACACACACTTAACACATCTTACACACTTCATTGGACCAGATTTTGGTGCTTGCATCATTTTTTTCTACATCCACATCAAATAAATATATTTAAAAAATGGTAAAATGGTTAAAAAAAAGTTGTAAAAATATTTTAGGGTACAGGGGTGGAAAGATGATCCTGTTTGCTCAGAACTTCTTCAAACAAAACTTTTAAAGATTCCGTGAACATTTTTCAGTCCAGTGACTAGGTCTTGCTCAGAAAAACTTGTTGTGTCGCGGTGTTCAAAAGTGTGGGCAAGTCTTCTATTAATGTATAGATGGGAATGTGGGCGTGTCTTTGAAGGCCATAGATGGGAATGTGGGCGTGTCTATAGATAGGTATAGATCGGAATGTGCACGCCTGACAGTTTGTGTGTGTGTGTGTGTGTGTGTGTGTTGTTCTAATATTTTTAAAACTTTTAAACATGCTGTCTGAATAAAAGCAGAATCCCTATGTAGTGCACTAATCTAGGGAACAGAATGAGTGTTTAGTAACGGGCTTCGTTCACTACACGGTTTTGTTCATCATTCTGTCACATAAACCACTGTGGCCGCGTCCCAAACCCACACACCCTATTCACTATAAAGGCCACATAAACACCATCACATCATTTTTTAAAGCCTTTGGGTCTTTAATGATGCTTTTACCAGCTTTTTATTCATTTGCTGACATTTTTAGGGCATCTTCAAGGTGGCAGGTTTGAAACGTCCCTGAAAAAAAACCCTGTCACAAAATCTGGAGAGTGTAGCGGAGGTCAGCGATTAGAGTCGACTCGGATATCGGAATAAATCAGAGGAGGAAACGCCAGTCAAGAGACAACCAGCCGAGAGCGGCGACACATTTGATCTGGACAAAAATCTGTAAATAGCTCGGAATAAATGACCCAATCAAAGTAAATGTCAGCGCGGCTACGAGGAGGACAAAAACACGCTTTCCCGATCGTTATTAACACACAGGAGCGAGGAGGAGAAAAATCTCATTATCACACAGAAAGGCTGAGAAAGTGTCAGGATCAGTTTATCACTCACTTCATACAGAGCTCAGTGAACGTACAGGCACAGTGTGTTTGTGTGTGTGTGTGTGTGTGTGTGTGTGTGCGTGTGTGTGTGCGCCTGTCTGTCTGCTGACACCTCGACCTTTCCTGTAAATGTTAGAGAGTTTGAAAGTGTGTGGAGTCACAGTGACGGAATATTAAAAAGGCAGGCAGTCGAACTCACGTCATTGAGAAAACACAACAACAGACAGGAGACTGATGTTCACTGATGGTCAAAAATGATGCATCATATTTTATTCATTAAACCACATGAACCAAACACACAGGCCCGGATTTACTAAGATCCCAAATAAGGAGTACTAATTTGCGTCTATGCCCTTCTAAGACATGCCCACATTCCCAACTATGGCCTCCAAAGGCACGCCCACATTCCCATCTATAACCTTTAAAGAAACACGCACATTCCTATCTATGACCTTCAAAGACACGCCCACACACTAAGATCCCAAATAACGAGTACTAATTTGCGTGTGCAATGGGATAAATTGTGTGTAGAGTTAGTGGCATGTTTTGGGTGATTCACAAAGAATAATTTCGTGAATGATGAATGCAAAGACGAGGGAGAGGCAATATGTAAATGAGCTATAGCGCTGATTAAAGGCGTCAGGACGCTTCAAAAAACTTTTCAAAATACAATGTGAATGTAAAATAAAATTGTGCAGACATGAATGTGCATTTTGTTAATAAGGTAAATGTGAATGAAAACCTTTTTAAAGGCTGTTTAAATGCTGTCGGTATCGGAGGTGTGAACGTGCGGCGAATATCTAACATACAACCTACTTTACTGCAGTAATAATAAGTCATCATTTTGAGAAACTTTCTGATTGTTTGTAGTGTTTTGACACACACACCTTTAATACATCAGAGCCTAAAGATGCTATTTTAATCATCGTAATATAAGAGCAAAAATAAAGTGCGTGTGGGTGCGGCAGAAATATTCTGGGAATTTGTTTGACCATTGGTGTAATTGTAAAAGTGGGTGGAGTTAAAATAAATACAATTATTAAGAGGTGTGGTTATGTGATATCCAATCAAATCAATTCCTCTCATTCCCTTTAAAAAGAAACAAAAATAAATAAATAAATAATTAATTAATTAATTTTTCATATTATTGTTGTTTCATAATGAGATATGATTAGATCTTATTCACCAATTTATAGAGATTTCACGCCAGCTGACAGAACTTACAACAGAAACAACAAATGTGTTTTTTTTGTTGCGCATTTGTGGGGATTCACTCACATATGAATATATTAATATTTCTATTCATATTTAAATATAACTATAATTTGGTGAGTTTGATATTTAATTTGTTTTGTTAGACATTATATTGTTTTCATTAATTATATGATGGTCTTTGAGTAATAATACGACAGCTGTTTTTTTCGGTGAAGTCGCCCCTATACTGTATATTGTAGTGAGGTGACATAAATAGTGAACATCCACAAAACCCAGTTGTAAAATACAGCAAAGGACTTTGCTTAATGTCAGGAAATACAGTTTTGGCATTGAATTTGAATTAATGCGATGATGTTAGCGCAAATTTATCCCAAAATAAGTTTGAAAAATCGCCCTGAAGTAAAGTAAACACAAGCAACTGAGAATAAGATCAAGACGGCAAACAGAAGAAAAAAAACCTCAGCATTAAATTAGGAAAACCCCACGGCTTAGTAATGCAGCTTTAACACAGGACAGGACACACAAACACACACGCACAGGAAACCCAAGCAAGTAATAAACACACAGACTAACACAGAGGTAATGAGAAACAGGTGAGACTAATAAACTGCCATGGCAACAGGAAACGAGAACAGGAAACACAGACCATATAAGGAAAGTGAAGGGGAAACCGGGACAGACAGGGCAGAGAATATGGCGGATAAATGTGGACAGAATCATGCAGACCATATAATAAGACTCCATTAGTGTATATATATATATAAGTGTATATAATATTAAATTCCCTTTACACACACTGTCAGTTACACTGTTTTGTTCTTCAAGGCACAAACAATGTAAATGTTTCCTTAAAGTCCAAACACATGCCTTAATCCTGGTCCTGAAGTACCCCTGGGCCTGCGTTGTGAGCAGATACCGTGATGTGAAACAGTTTATTGGATTGAATAGTTATTATAGCGTTCATTTTGGAATAATGATGGTAGTGTGAATGTGTCACAAACCGATCGATTTCTCCTCCAGAACGTTCTCCATGTGTCGCACCATGGCCTCCATATCGCTGTCCTGAGGGAGAGACGGGAAAAAAACCCAACTTGAACCTGTTCACCACATCCTTTACTACCAAATGATGCTTTTGAGTCCTAAAAATAATCGCTTCAAATCTTATCGTTTTAGCTACAGGCGTAACTGAAGTTGGGGATGCTGGGGAGGTTGGGGATGCTGGGGAGGTTGGGGAAGTTGGGGACGCTGGGGAGGTTGGGGAGGTTGGAGACGCTGGGGAGGTTGGGAAGGTTAGAGACGCTGGGGAGGTTGGGGAGGTTGGAGATGCTGGGGAGGTTGGGGAGGTTGTCACTTTGTGAAAACTTTTATATAACAGCTCACGGCAGAAACTGATCCAAACGCTTCCTAAAAATATCAGTTTAACCCTATTCACAGTGTTTCTCAGAATGGTGTCTGTAATAAAACGTCTCCTCTATAATAAAAGTCTCGCATCTGGACGGCTATAAATTAACGCAGTTTCTAGCAGGTTTCCTTTCATGAGAACCTGAATTTTTGTGATCACATTATATCATGAATTTATTTACAGAAAACTACAATCATGATATTGTGGCCTATGTTAATATAAAGTGAGGCTTTATACCGGCTGGAGCTGTCATGGTTTCATTTAATCAGGCTGTGAGGTCGCGCTCTTTGGTTTACTTTTATTTTTCCTTTTAACGGGCTCTCAGTGAAGACATGATGTAGGTGATGTAAACCATAGCAAATACATTTTAAAAGACTTCCAAAGCATCCATCATTGCGTGATTACTGGAAATGTTTTTAAAAGGCTGGTGTGGATTTAAATGTTGGTTAAAATGGATGCGCATCTGAAGTAAAAATTCTTCAGAAACGCTTTCGACTCAAATTGGCCTGGTGTCTAATTATTGATTAGTCAAGGTTTATTTATTTATTTATTTGTCCTCAGCACTTTTCAGAACAAAGTTAGGCCCATGATATCAGCCATAACAGATAACTCAGCTCAAGCATTTCCTCCATGTTGGTAAAATATCACTGATTCATAGGCACATTCCACAACAAATTTGCCATTAAAAAGGCATCAAAAGCATTTCAAAAGGCAACTTTATTGAATGCTTTCATATTCCTAAATTACAACATTCAAGTTGAATTAAAACATTCACACAGAGTTCCTAATTTATCCCCCAGCACTGACTCCTTTAATACCTCAGTGTAGTTAACTGTTGACTCCTTCATGGTTAAGAATCACGTATTAGCTCAATTCCCTCTGATTACAGATTGATGTTATCTTGATTTAGGAAGCGCACATTAATGAAAGTGTGTAATGTATGATTTTTGTGTGGAATGAGCATGGAGCGACTCGAATGAACCACGGCAAATGTTTTTTTATAAATCATCAGTAGAGGAGCTCGACACTCCAGCTCTCATAAACGCCATTCGAACCCAATCAGCGCACTTTCAGTCGAAAAATCCTTTCATGCAGATATTTTGCTTGTTTTATGGTTTAATCACCTTTACATTGTAAAAACATCTACAGACAGCAGAATAACTGACATCAAGCAGGTAGTTTTGTGGCACAAAATGAGGCCAAGCATCACTGACACCATCATCATCAACATCCTCATCATCTGCAGCAGTTCGTTGTAGGGCTTTTAAATTCCTTTAAAAATGGCATTTCAATTTTAATGACTTTAATGAAAAGTTTAGTATTTAAACATATGTGAATATTAATGAGCATTTAATTAATATTAATGAGTGTTTAATGTTATAGTGCCACAGACTGAGTGAACATTAGCAGTATCTACACTGTGTGTAAACTACAGCAGGTGAAAATTGTGTCACTTTCTTCAGCAAAGAAAATCACAAAAAGCCAAAATCATTATTTTATCATAAACATTAATGTTTTCGATTTTTTTAAATTTACCCACAGTAATGTTTTCTGATCGTTAATATTTAGCTCGTTCAGCCAAAAACAAGACGACTAAAAGTAGAACATGTGGATTTTTTGCCTGGTAAAACATAAATATAATAAACATTATATATAGTATTAGTATAAAAATACAATTTCACTTCGAACAGTGAAATTCCTCCTGACAGGCCTCGTCTCTTGTTTAAGGCTTCATCTCCAGTATAAGGACTTCATTATATATGCAGCATGTTTGCACTCTGTTTTGGTGAAAAGCTGCACTGATTTTTCTTCTTGAATGCGTGCTGTAATTGCTCAGAGGCGAAAGCTTCACCATCGGGGATTTCAGGTGTATTGAGTCAAACGAGGTGCTCGGACTCTCACTATGGAAACCAAAAAAATCCTTCCCCATAAAAATCATTAGTCCAAAAAAATGAACAAAAAAACGTCCCAGTGTGTCTATCATACGACTAATTATCAAACCTCCACTGGGCCAGGAGTCAATTTCAGCTATTCCTCCGGTTCCATCTGCTCGCTTGTTTCTCCCAGCAGTGACAAATCGTTTTAATCTCACGTGGCCCGGCCGTGTTGCGCCGCACCATACTGTAGGAGGAGATTGGATTGCAGTGCTGCGGGTCCTTAGGGATGAAACATCAATCCACGAGCTTCCTGTTATTCTACTCTGCATTTCATCAGCTATGACACAGCGCTTCAGTACTCTCAGAAACATCAAAGCAGATCATTTTTAATATTAGAGAAAAATGGAAAGGGTTTTGCCTCGATGCAGGTGGTTTCGGAAAGATGTGACAGGTCTTGGAGTCAAGTGCAGGTTTATTCACAAAGTCCATATCACAAAATTTGAATTCCGAAAGTGCAAGTACGGAGACAGAATCAAAAATGTCAAAACGAAACAACCAGCTACCGAAACAAAGTCAGAGTCTGAATGCCAAAGTCAGATAACAATGCCAAAATCAGAGCGCAGGAAGAGTAAAACTGAAACTAAAACTGAAACTTAACACACGTCTTTGTAACTACGCATCAAGTATAACGCTGATTAAAGGCGGTGAGACGAGCCGAGAAACTCTATAAAAGCTGTCGGTATCGGGGATGTGAACGTGCAGCGAATCTTTACTGCTGTAATACTGAGTCATCATTTCGAGAAACTTAAATAAAATAATGAATTTATTTTGTATTCAAATGACAGAAACGAGCTTCAACAATTAATACGCCTTCAGGCGTAGTAATTTACACACAATCTCTGTTCCTGAAGTGACTTTCAGGCTGCAGTAAATCACACTGCAGGTGCTAAATTAATCTATTAGCGTTGACTCCACCCTAAATTTTACACCTTTAGGTAGAAACGGCGCAAAATCACAAATTCATTAAGAAGAGCACGTGCTATTTTGCTGATGTGAAGGACACAAATCGTCCGTAGAGCCTGTTAGTAAATCAGTTTTTACAGTTTTTTTCCTGATGCGGGTGTTATCAAGTTTGCACGTGTTCTGAAAAGACATGAGGAGGCTTGGCTTGTCTGTGTGTGTGGGGGGGATGGATGGAATGGTGTGAAATGGTGAATGTTTTTGAGATGAAGAAATTCATCACACAATGTATGAGTCAGTAACTCTGCCCATGTGACAGACAGCTGGATGGAGCAGCTGTCTCACTCAAAGCTGCATTGTTCAGAGAAGCTTCCCCAACTCAAGCCCCTCACATACACACACACACACACACACACACACACATATAGAAAACTGAGCCTGGACTTTTTCTCTTTCTCTGCTACTTCATCAAGGCTTGGCTCGACAAACCACACAGTAGGCAGGAGGGTCATTTCTCCTCAGAGAACACAGGCTCGTATTCAGGCTTGTGTGCCTGACAGCGACCTGTGACCTGCACCCTTGACCTCTGCGCTCTATTGAGGCACAGTCTGCACTGAACCGGGTCTCAGAGTCATCGCTATGGCACCCAAAATGAAAAAGAAATCATCTATCACAAGTAATTAATGAGGGGATTTTTAATGTGGAAACTTCAGCCTTGCATATGATCGTTAAAAATGAATCATAAACACGTTCAGCCACTTTTGTTTTGCAAGTTTTACTTCTCCACTTCCACTACTTACTCCACTTTACTTCTCCTTTTTTTTTTTTCAAGTGCTCTCAGCATTTCACACCTCTCCCGTGTGTAGTTTGTTTGTGTAAATTGTGTAAAACTAAAACTTTTTTAGTTTTTTTTTAAATAAGACATAAGTAGCACAGGTTTTGTTGTTGTTGTTGTTTTGACATGGTTGATGGTGGTGGTTGCTTAACACCCATCACATTTTCACTCAATGACATTTCATGCCTAAATATTTGCACACGCAAACACACAGGCCTAGTCCACACTCACACGGGTAAATTTGAAAACGCCGTTTTTATGTTTTGGCCACACTAGCGTTTTCAGTCCATTTCCCAAAAGTCTCCTGTACAAAATGAAATGTGAAAACGATCGAAAACAGCATGCTGGGCATACACACTGGTGAGCAGTGGCGACTCGGTGGTTAAGGCTTTAGGCTACTGATCGGAAAGTTGTGAGTTCAAATCCCATCACTTGTACACTATACAAAGCAGTCACACATAAAATACCTAATACAGAAAACAGTATCGCCATCTTCAAATTTGGGAGATTACATGATAATCATACGTCAGCGAAAGGCTAAGTTTTCCCCCTTATCTACACTCCTACACAAAAACGGCATTTTCAGATTTATCCATTTTGGAGAGCGGATTCAAAAAGATACGTTTTCAGTGGTCAAAAACGCAGTTTTAATGTGGATGGAAAGGCAAAATGGATAAGAAAAGATGTGTTTGTAAATTTACCTGTGTTAGTGTGGACTAGGCCTGAGTGTGCTAATGTTTCACTCTAAAAGCATTATGAATATTCAGGCATCTGCAGAACTGTTCAGATAATGTGGAACTAGGGGTGTGAAAATATACTAATATAACAGTATGTTCTGAAATAGTTATACAATTAATGTTATGCTACACTCGCACATTATTTCCACGCTTACACTGCATTGATAAACTGGTAAAGGCTAGGATAGATCGTTTTAACAAGTCCATTTTAACAAATACTCAAGCAGTGTAAACCTTGTTTAATACTTGCACTGCTGCTGCAATGTTATGACATTTAATACTCCTTATAAAAATGTGAAGTTGTTAGCAAATTCCCTGATCTACTGAAAAAGATGATATTGGGTTGTACTGAGTTGTAATTTTTCAGACCACTCCACCCCTAAACAGAACAAAGTTTATATAGTCGAAGTTCACACTTGCAATTGGAATGTGAGTAATCCATGCAGTGCACAGTGATGTGTTATGTTGAGAGCCTTTTGTAATGATGCTTGAAATAAAATTAAAAAAATGCAAGTCCACCATCAGAGAAAATGGAGTGTTTCAAAATATACTGCCAATGCACTGTGTACTTTCTATTCACTAAACTTAGAAGAATGCTTTTTTTCCCCCTGTTTTGCAATGAACTTATAATTACATTGTGGTAACCAAAAGTGCTCCAAAAAATAAAGTGGATTTGATTTCAACAATCCTGTTATTCACAAAAAAAAAATACTGATACTGAGCCCATGAGCACCCTTCTGTAAATCCCTATTAGTTTCAAGGCTGGCTGTGCAATCCGAGTTTGCCATTAAGCAGCTCTGAAGCTCTCTCTCACACTGCTATCATATGTCTGATTACCAAACTCGTACTCCAGGGAGGGACTTAGACTGGAAAGAGGCTGGATTAACTTAAAGCCTGTGCTGCAGAGAAGTCCCATCCATTTCAGCGTGTTTAATCCAACTAGAGATCACTCAGTGAGATATTCAGCACACTATGGATGATGAAAAGCCGTGGTTTCAGATATAGTTTGTTTTTGTTTTTTAACTTGCGCTAAAGTAAACTGACCCCAAGTTTGATGGGCCTGAACGTTGACTGCCATGATCCTGAATCAGAGTGAAGGAGTGTATAAGATGAGAACATGAGCCAGTTGCTTTGATGAATCTCTCTAAAGACCACTCAGACCTGGTTTCCCCTTTTGAAGCATATGCTCTGAAATGAAATATTAATTTAGCCTAGCTTTACACCCAGTCCCAATAGAATTCAAATAAGAGCCAGCTGTTCAGAAGAAACATACAGAACATACAGAACTGGTTCAGCTAATTTGGAACAATTGAACGGGGTGTGAACAGGGTCACACTTGATCCAACTCATCAGTTATTCTCCAAGGCCTTCATGGGCTGAATTTGGTCTGTTAGAAGAGAGTACATACAAATCCCTGTCGGGCTACGGCTCTTAAGGACCGGAGTTTGACACTCTAGTGATCTAGTCATATGCACTGCAATAAACCTTAGAGGTGTACTACTTAACATCAATATAAAACTGAACTTATACTGAGTTGTGTGGAGAGAATGATATCTGAGATTCACAGTTACTGACATTTAGATGCGTCAGAGCCACCCCTTAATGAAAAAAGCTTTTTGGGAAGACCAAAAATACACTGACGTTTCAGACATTTTCAGCCTGCAATCAATAATGGCTGAGTATCTTTTAGTCAGCACTTTGGAGTGGAGCTTTTAAAGGTGCTCTTCTCGTCTGTCTATTCAAAAGTTCACTTAGACTTTGCTCTACTAGCCCAATAAAGTCCCACTTGGTAAATAGTCTGCTGGCTTTTCAACTCACACTGCTGCGAGTATAATAGTAACGAGGAAGAGCCCTTTTCTTTCATTTCATAGGAATGTAATTGTAAGAAAGGCGACGAGAGCTAATTCTGCTCCTCTCCATAGCCTTAACCCTTTGTAACCTTAAAAAAAATTTGGCTCATGGAATTTCTAACGAGTTTGCATTCGTGAGGCTGTGTTGGTCTTTTTTAAAGCAGTACAATTCCCTGTAATTACCCCCCCCCCCCCCCCATTTTTCTCCCCAATTTGGTCATTGCCAACTCCCACCCACTAGCTAGTTCTCCCCCATTGCACGACAGCTATCAACCAGGGAGGGTGAGGGCTAACACGTGTTTCCTCCGAGACACATGAAGCCAATTACCGCATCTTTTCGAACTGCTGCTCATGCAACATCACAGGGCAGCTGAACACACTTGGTGAAAAGCGCTAACTGCCCTCTTCTGTATACATGAGCTCACAGACGCCCACGATTGGCTAGTGTCACTCTGATTGACAGGGGGTTCATCATGGGTTCAATTCCCAGATGCTCAAGAAAATGTGTACCTTTGCACTTCTATAAATACATCAAAAGTTATTCACCACATAGCCACACAACGGGGGTTCCCCAGGGTTCAGCTATTGGTCCACTTTTGTTCTCCCTTTGTACTAAATCACTGGGCTCAGTGATCAGATCTCATTGCTTATTCTCCCACTGCTACTCATATTACACACAACTTCACTTCTCTTTTCCTCCATCCATCTCTCAAATCTCTCAATAGATATCAGACTGCCTTTCTTTCTGGATGAAGACCCATCATCTGAAACTAAATGCACTATATTCTTATACCATATACTATATGGTTAACTATCTGGTCCCTGGATTCTTGTAGGGTAGTAATGTCTCAAATCGAACACTAGTGTTTTGCACTAAACGGAAATTATGAATTACCACTTAGTACCTCACATCATTGACCTGCACCAGAACAGCCTCCCTTAGAACAACTGCTGTTTTGAAAATCTGCCATTATACTTCTTGGTTGGGTCCCCATCACTATAAGAGATTCATATACCTCATTAGGGTAGAAGCATGGATTCATACCTCATTAGGGTAGGGGCATGAACTCGTACCTCATTAGAGTAGGGGCATGGACTCATACCTCATTAGGGTAGGGGCAGGGATTCATACCTCATTAAGTTAGAGGCATGGACTCATACCTCATTAGGGTAGGGGCATGGATTCATACTTTATTGGGGTAGGGGCATGGATTCATACTTTATTGGGGTAGGGGCATGGATTCATACCTCATTAGGGTAGGGACATGGACTCATGCCTCATTAGGGTACGTGAGAGAACCTGGCTGTAAAGGTAACACAAATTTTATGCCATGTTTATTTTATTTTTTTCTTTGCCAGGTTGTAAAGCAACTGTCAATGTGCAACATCATCCAATTAACAGATTACTTAAGTGCATGTACACATGTAAAATCCAATTCATACAGAAATCCAGATCTAGACCCAGATCCCTAATGATCAAGCCAGAGGCAACAGTGGCAAGGAAAAACTCCTTGAGAGGAAGCAAACTCAAAAGGGAACCCATCCTATTCTGGTTGAGACGGGATAGTGGGATTTTAGTAATTATAGGCAAACATTGAAATGGCTAGCATTGATCAAACTGTTCATTAAATTGTTGCCTAAATAAAAAAGAAATGTACACGTAAACATACTCACTGAGAGTTTCAGAGCTGTAAGCAGCAAACAGAGAGTGATGCACAGCCGCACTTACAGTTGTAAAAGAAAATCATTGCTTTTTTGGTGATTCCCTTCAGGGATCATTTCAGTGAAAAGTTGTAAGCTCATTTCAATAAATATGTGGCATCTAGCTTCATTAAAGTCTCAGAGTTGTTCTAGTGGGATAAGACGTCCATGCTGGGCCATGATAAAGAGCCTCAATCCAAACAGAACTATGGGAGCCTTGTGGGACATAAAGCTAGGTTAGTTTTATGTGTATGTTTTCATCTCTTTAGCCCCAAGCCATGGGGCTCTGCAGGGAAATAAAGTTTTCTCTGTCTCACACACACACACTGGTCATCACCATCACTCAAGTTAACAGCAGTGACAATTCTCTATGGCTTTAACACCCTCTCACTGTGTTCCTGATAGGACCGAGCTCTTCAGTGACACACGCTGGTGGGGGGTTAAATAAGTGACATTGTTAATTATTTGCTTCTGGCATCACATGAAGAGGAAGATATGGAGGGACGAGCGACTCTCGCTCAATCTTCTGCAGTCTTCAAGAAAAATGTCTCTCAAGCTGAACTGACAGAGCGCATCCTAATCATAGACTCAGCCAGTTATGAAATTGCACCCAGCTCACAAGCTGCGAGACGTAAACGGACTCACGGAGCTATCCACAAATTAAATAAGGAGATATATCAGACAGCCATATTGACCTACTGTTATACCACTGTAAATAATTAAGATACTATATATTATGTTTTTTTCTTACAATGTTTCCTTTAAGATCTTTCATCTCTGTTGAGCTTGTCAGCTGCATTATACCAGGGTGTCATCAATTCGGGAAGTTGGTCCCAGGTGCATCACATGAGGTTTTATAATAATAGGCATGTTAAAAACACATCTACAGT
This sequence comes from Olivaichthys viedmensis, assembly GCA_028565825.1. NCBI lineage: Eukaryota > Metazoa > Chordata > Actinopteri > Siluriformes > Diplomystidae > Olivaichthys > Olivaichthys viedmensis. The sequence continues at coordinate 7,953,020 of JAOUQW010000032.1, forward strand.
TGTACCCATGTTGTGAAAGCAAATCAAAATCTCAATCCAAATAAGATACAAAACCAGAAAGGGGTCCAAAATCAGGAAGTAAAAGAATTAGGAAGTTGCATGCAAATGATCAACGGTTTGGTATGAACGAACAGAGGCAGGGGAATTGTTCAGGGAGAATGTATTTTGATCCACACACAGTACATAACAATAACAACAACCCTCCCTACTTCCTGACAGACACAAACGGAGACACACCAGACCTCTACTACCAACAATATGTATATTTACAAAAACACAGTATGTACAAATCTATTTACAATTAAGGCACAGGACAAGCAGAGTTCAAAAACTGAAAGACCAATAACAGCGCAAACTTCAAAACACACACAAAGCGAATGAGCATCAAGGCCCCCGATGACATTCCTATTTCCTCCAAAATACTGTTGAGCAGTAATGATACCACACGCCAACTCCATGGCTCACGCGCAGATCGGCTGGCACCTGCACAGAGAGGGGGAGAGAAAAAGAAGACAGACAACACAGAACGTCTGCAGTAACAGCATGGCAAACATTAGGGCCAGGAAGTGAGCAGAAGTGACATAAGAATGAAAAAAAATGATTAAAGTCTATGCCAATCATTGGACTCTATGTTTATTTATAGCGCAATATCACAGTACCTAAAGTATATGTGCAATATAATTACACTATGCAATAGTTACATTACATTTAGTCATTTAGCAGACGCTCTTATCCAGAGCGACTTACAAAACGTGCAAACAGGTGAAGACGCAGCGATGCCAAGCACCCAGTGAATCTGCAAGGATTCATAACCTAGGAGACATGAGGCAAATGCTAGTTTGTACAAGTGCTAGAGTGGTCAAGGTACTGACAAAAACAATTGCAAACCTAACTGCATAAAAATACAAGAGCCAATCAGTGACAAATAGGACAATTTCAAACCTAAGTGCAAACATCATACAAATAAATTAAAAACCAAGAAGTAATACAAAACCAATCCAAGGTAAGTGCAGAGAAAATAAGGTGTTATTTTAGATACTGTCGGAAGAGGAAAGTCTTTTGATCTTTGCAAAAGGAATAGAGACATGGAGCTGTTTGGCGTGGAGGATGAAGCTTGTTCCACCACTGAGGAGCTAGGACGCTGAAGCAGCGAGATCTTGCGCATCTTTAGACCTCAGAGAAGGACACGCCAGGCACCTCAAAGTTGAAGACCTGAATTGGCGTGCAGGTGTGTAGTTTTGAACCAGGGTGCGTGGATAATGTGGTGCAGAGCCCTTTGACGACTGGAATGCAATAGTGACAGATCCCTTCTATTTGTTATTGTTATATTTCACCTGGAGATAAATTGAGATTCAGAAGGTGGGGGAACACTTCTTCTTTCATGGGTGCCAACGATGTTGGAACAGCACTGTTCAATTGATGTGTTATTGCAAAGAGTTTTCAACATTGATATCATGGAATCTTTTCAATATTTCTGTTTATGTCCTTGAGGCTGAATTTAACTACCTACAATTGGGTGGCTAGACTTTCAATAAGCTTTCAATGTGCCTTGTTTGTCAGGTTTGGCATCAAAATGATATCAAAATATCTTCTCATTCTTTTCTGGTAAAGATACATGATGCAGTAAAGCCTTAAAACTAGCAAACTGAACACAATAAATGTGTATACACAGCAGTTAACAGTTGCCTTGATGAAAGCATTTCTCTATAAAGCAGTGTAAAACTGTATTACATCATTATTATTATTATCACCATTATGCCATGCTAGGATTTACATTTTCATCAAATTATAGCTTGCTTGCCGTTTTCATAAACCCCAATTTAACCCGTCATTGCAACCATTAAGTTGCAATGTGTCTCTTTGTGTCTTGGTATTTGTTAGACTGCACCATTTTCTGTAGTCATACTGTATGTTATATATGGTTAGGGGCAGTGGTGGCTCAGTGGTTAGGGCACTGGGCTACTGATCAGAAGGTCGTGGGTTCAAAACCTCAGCTCCACCAAGCTGCCACTG
>JAOUQW010000032.1:7955132-7970274 GCA_028565825.1 Olivaichthys viedmensis
GCGAAGAATCAATTTCACTGTACTGTACTTGTATATGTATATGTGACAATAAAGGAGCATTCTATTCTATTCTATATGTGATATGATGAATGTTTGTATGCATTGTATGTTGTGATTACATTGTATGTCTTTGCACTGGTTTCCAAAGTCAAACTTCTATGTACAGTGTACAGTTTGCCAACTAAAGAGTTTCTGATTCTAATTTTGTTGCTGTTATTTAAAGATGTAGCTGTATATCTAATAAAAGGACAATAGACATGATAGAGTCTTGCCACAAACTGTTCAGTGGTAATTCACAGCAGAACTAAAAACTTTAACCATCTTTACTGGTTCAGTCTTCTGCCCATTGGATTTGATGAAATGAACAGGGTTCACCTTAGAGGATATAAATGTATCTGACAGCATAGCTGCAGTGTTAGTCTTTCTGTGAAGTAGCTAATGAGGGTTTTTTTTTATATGTGTGTAGTGTTAAAATCGAATGTGCTTTATATAAACCGGTGATGAATGCATGTGGAGAGTTCACTAAAATGAGCTTTTAATTAAATTTAGTGTTTCTAAATAGTCTAGTCTAACTAGTCTTTTTAATCACACAGGAAACAAATAAATGCAGTTTATATTGCTTTAATCATATTTTATTTGATCTTGAATAGATTCATTTATCATTAAAAATAAGCAAGAAGCAAAATAAATAAATAATACTTTCCAGCTAAGCAAAGAAAGGACATCTATGTGATATCCTTGTAACAGGCTTTAGGATATCATACTGTTTTGGGATACTACATGGGTTGCTATATTTTTGTGTTGGCTGGGATTCGTAATCTTTCTTTGGAGCAATAAATCCTCAAAGCTTTGTAAATCCAATCTTGCAAAGTTTATTGTATTTAGTCTGGATCTCTGTCTTGAAAAAAGCTTTGGGAATTTTGCTCTCAGTCTTGTTTATGGTTATGCATTCGTTCAGCCGAGTTGTTGCATTATTATTCATTTATAATGCAAAAGTCATTTGCATTATAAAGGAATAATTCGGTTATGGTGTTAAGGGAGCAATGATTTGCCTCCATGGCTGGATTGCTGCAGTAATATCACTTCCACACTAGGCTTGTTCTAATCTCCAATTTATTTAATTAAGGAGCGGTTTCTATTGCCTCTTTGTATCACTGTGTGCAGTGGTGGATGCTGCCACATAACTGTGCACTAAATCCTTCACATTTCGACACAGCTGGATGCACTGAACTCTGTGGCTCTTAATACTGAATGTGAGAAGCTTAGCAAAGAGGCGTCCATAGAAATATTCCTTATCGATTCCATTCCTACTGTTTTGGATCCATGTCTGTGTGCCTAATAGATTTTTTCCCAGCAACCTTTGCATATATGCCGCAGGAATGTTAACATTGCACCTCTGTTCCAAACTGGCTTCTCACCAAAATGACATTCGAACAGATGACATTTGCAGACAAGCCCATGGCCCCCCTTTACCATCCAGCTATAGAGCCCTAACTATGCACCCCTCATTTTGTTGCCATTATGAGCTCTCCCCTATGACTCCACGCCTCAGGTATTCGTCTTTAAAGAGAGAGAAGAGATAGAGTCACACTCCAGTGGTTCCATTTGCGACACTCGTCTGATCTGAGACTTTCCAGTGGTGTAGCTATTCATTAGTACATGGCCGCCAGGAAAAGGAGATATAAAGGGTGTGCATTGTTATTCCACTGGTGTAGCGCCAACAAAACGAGGTCTGGCTGCTTTTACCCCGCTATCTCAGAAAGGAGACAACACCCAAGTCTTAGACACAGCAATAAAACCTGATGTGTAAACCACAGGGATGCGCTTGTGGTCAAACTGCTTGGCCAGATAAACATTTACTCTTGACAGTTGGTGATGGATGAACAGATAGAATAAAAGATTTTTTTTAACTCACAACAGGAAGCATAATGGTGGGCTTTCCATCCACCTGCTTATATGTGAATTTAAAATATATGCTTAAAGAAAACCTGCATGGAAATGCTAACAACTAACATATAAGTGTGTTCCCGTCTCTCCATGACTGTGTGTTTGGCGAGTGCTCTACTGATGACACCATCTTTTTGCTCCTCTTCAGAGTATTCAACAAACAGTAGTTGATGGAAACCACCCTGCTAAAAAGAAAAAAAACTTCTTAAAGCAAATTGGCCTAATGGTATTCATTAACCATTAAAATAATTAGATACTGATGGCAAAATGGTTAATGGAAACCATTAGGCCAATTCTCATTAAGACTGTATGATGTAGTGATGTAGTATACTGGACCTCGAAGTCATTATTGTCAGGACTTTTAAGTCGGACTCGCTTATTTATGACTTTAAAGTCGACTGGGACTTGAGCTGTATAAGTCTCTGAATTCTACTTATTTTACCCCATTTTTCTCCTAATTTTAGCCACTACCTAGTCCTCCCCTAACTTATGACCACTGCCAATCTGGGAGAGCAAAGGATAACACTTGCTTCGTCTGACACACATGAAGCCAGACACTGCATCTTTTTGAACTGCTGCTCCTGCGACATCACAGGGCAGCTGAACGCTTGAAGGAAAGCATTAGCAGCCCATCTCCGTATACACGAGCTACCAAGCATCCGCAATTGGCTAGTGTTTGTTTGATTGACAGTGGAGAGAGCCATCCCTTCCACCCAGACAGCAGGGCCAATTATGCTCTCTTGGACCCCGACCACAAATGGTTATGAAACCATCAGGATTCAAAATTGCAATCTCTTGACGATAGGGTGAACACTTAGGATATGGTTAGGTTCTGACACTTGGAAGCCAGACTTATTTTTTTTACTGACTGTTGCATGCACTGACAGGTAAATATACTATGTAAATAACTGTTCAACATTAAATAACATTACTCACACTACTTTACTACAGCTTACTGCAATTCATTAATCCCTTAAACTCCCAGGACCCTTAGTTGGATCCAGACTTACATTACACACTCTTGTAACTACTTAATGTACCTTTCTTATAGTTTCACTGTAGTTACTGAATAATATGCTTTAGGATGAATAACTGAACAATAAGCTTAAGGGGTTAAAGTTTGAAGGGGTTAAAGTAGCCAGAATCCCCCCTACCGCACCCTACCGGGACCCCATTCAGGACTTGACTTAAGTTTGAGTTGCAGTTTAGGGACATTGGACCTGACTTGGATGTGATGGTGGGATGACTTTGACTCAACTTGGACTACAACACTGATAGAAACTTAACAAATCACGTTTTCTTTTGTGTCGGTTAAACTTTCCAACTTATAGCTTAATCATTTAAATGGAAACATATTGCTGGATACTTATTATTCATAGCAAATCAGTGTGTTTCTGGGTAATATTAATTTCTAGTGCCCAGTTTTGCCAGGGCCTGTTTACCAGTCTGGCTCTTTTTTGCGGTTTTAAAAGCGTGCTGCTAGGACACACCATCCTTAGAGGAACTAAAGTAAAACCCTTTCTGAGCAACCCACCTACACCTGTTTCCTACGAAGAGTTTTTGTTCCCTTTAAAAGACATGACTGTGTAACGGTTCTGAGGAATCAGATGTCTCAATTGCATTCAAGAGAGGCAGATTTACAGAGATACAGCAGTGCGTGACATGTGACGTTCAGAACATTGGAGAGCTCATTGAACTCTGTCTGAACAACTTCAAGTAGTTCCAGCCCAATGGGAGAAAGAGGATTTATGCAATCAACAATACCATGACCAGTCTTCTTCTCCACCTCTGATGGCACACTTAATCAGCGGCGTTGCTTCTCTCATTAGTGCTGCGAGGATTGAGGAGCCCTCTGAGCCATGATCAACCTCCATAAATCCTCCTTTTCCATTCCTCATGTCTATGGTCTTCCAGAGCCGTGTGTAAATCAGAGGAGCAGTGGAAGGAACGTTCTCTGGGCTCTAAACGCAAGACGAGGGCCTGTTTATGACACTAGACATTATTCATGCATGGTTATGTCCGATGAAAAGAAAATAGATCAGACAGTTGTGGAGCAACTTTTGAATTGGAAAATGATTTATAATAAAACTCTATTCTGGGTTTAACCCTCTGAAATTGCAGTTATCGCATGTTGTAATTTTATGTTAATCTTTTTTCTCTTGTATCTTGTAGAAACAACCCGAAAAGATTTTCAATTTTCACCACTTTTTTTTGTTTTGTTTTTAAAGTAAGGGGTTATTGTATTATGATTTGAATTTAGCAAAAATATATATTGTTGCCCATACAGTTTTTTTGCCTGTTTTTTGTAATTTTTTACATTGAAACAAATATTTTTAAAAACTCAAACCTGTCAATAAATTACCTTCAAAATGGCGTTTCATCAGACACAAAGGCTGCGTTGCGTCCAAAACCGCATAGTACGATACTAAATAGTGTGCCTTTACAGGCACTCATACTAGGGGAATTATAGGCAGCACACTATTTTGACATACTATTTAGTGCCGTTTCATGTGATTTGGGACATGAGCTAAACCCACGGCAAGTGCTTATAACACATTTGTACTTACACATTTTTATTTAAACATTTCCATTATGAGAATTGTTATGTTTGTTTGGAGTTTATTTACAATTGTTCAATTAATGTTTTTACATCTCTAAATAATTTCAATAATGTTTTTTGAATGTTATTCAGTAAATATAGTATGTACATTACTATAGACACTTTAGTAGACACAACTTTTTTTTCTTCTTCAATTATTGGCTGCTGGCTGCATATAACTAACAAAAAAGTTAACCGGAGCTGAGTTTGAGCTTGAAAAAATGATAGCATGCATTTGGGGTAAAGGCTGTTTTTTTGGGGTGTAAAACAAGGGGAAAAGTGAATGTGTATAGCAAAAGACAAATGGCATGTTTTATTTTCCGTCATACTCAGTTTTTGTATTTATTTCAGTTTATTTTCAGACAATAGTGCCTCTCAACATTATTACTTTGTAACAATCACCAGCAGTTGGTCTTATCTTTAATACACAGGGTTGTGGCTACGGACAACTAATAATTTATTCTGACTTTTACTTGGCAGCACTGCTTCTCTGATTGATTTTACACTGAATTTGGCAGCTTAAAGATTAACCCTGCCAGTAAACCAAAACATTACCTCATCTTATATATCAATCATTAGAGTAATTTTCATGTGGGACCAAATAAAATGGATGTACAAGCTGTTGGAATAAAACCACTACATCATGCTTGAATCTCTGGATATGCTTTGACTCCGCCCACTAGATTTAAATTACATTTATTCATTTGGCAGACTATTTTTTAAAAATGACTTAGAAGTGAGCGAGACCATCAGGCCAGGCACAGAGCTGAGCAATTGAGGGTTAAAGGGCTTGCTCAAGACCCCAACAGTGGCTCTTTGGCAGTCTGGGGATCCAAACCCATAACCTTTTAGATCTAGAACAAAAAGGTTAAATCTAGAACTCTTGAGGGTTTTTCGGGTTTGTCCCTTTGGGGAAACCCTTAAAGGTTATATGTAGAACCCTACAACTGATGTGTTGCTCTATCAAAGTAAATCCCCCAAGTAAAACCTCGTTAGGAAGCCAAGAACCCTTAACTATCCAAAGAACCCTTGAGGACCGCTTTTATAAGACTGTAGCATGGACCTTTAACTGTTGAGCCTCCACTGCCCCCTGCAAATCATTACCCACACCTCTCTGTCATTTATGGACTCATTATACACACACACACACACACACATGTCTGCTAATATCCTGTGCATCTCTGAGCCTTATTCTGTTAATACACTTGATTCCTGTTTCTGTTTTTCCTCGTGTTCTGCGTTTTTTAATTTTAATTTTTTAGTCTGTTTTATGATTATGGATCAATCTGCCATTATTCAATTCAATTCAATTCAATTTTATTTGTATAGTGCTTTTAACAATGGACATTGTCACAAAGCAGCTTTACAGAAATCCTGATGTAAATCTAGATCCCTAATGAGCAAGCTTCTTCTAAATATTAGTTGGCTGTCCAGCCAACCGCTCAATTATTTAAAAAAAACCATGAACTTAGTTTCCTCACAAGACCAGGTTTTAGAAACCATCATGTTGATGCACGTAAAAATACACGGCAGAATGTTTGCAAAGATTCCAACTGTGAAAGTAATCAGATTCAAAAGTGTACATGGCGATTATTTTTCCAACATTAAATATATCATCAACCTCTTTTGAACTGGTTTATTCCCATTTAAATGCGTACATGAAGGTTTTTGATTCCCATTGTGCAATCAATCAGATTGTTATCAGATTGCTAGGATAGTATGCATGTAAATGTAGCTATTGATTTTACAATACAAGTTATCTGTTACGACAGATGGATAAGTAAAAATGCTTCAGAAATGCCTTCGGTCTGAGTAGGCAATAAGATTTTAATGCAATTATTTTTTACAAACCTACACATAGCCTATCTGACTCTGCATACTGTTCGCTACTTCTGCTAAATGGCTGTTTGTTTACCTGATTTCTTACCACTCAGCATAGGTTGCTCATATGTCCAGCATGTGCATATCTAAATAAGATTGTAAGCAACCTTGTTATCTCTCATGTAAATCTTACAAAATCTAACAATAGAAGTAAACACTATTAAGACACTAATATGAAAATGTATTTGGCCATTATATGCATTGGCTAAATAAGAGTTGCATTAGCCACAGTCTACGTTTAACAGGAACTGCCACCATTACCTAAAAGTACATCAAGAACCCATTAAACATTGACAAAGAGGAACGTAATCCGTCATGACTATATACCTTTATCTTCAAAAATATCGAAACCCAATGCAAAAATAAAAAATATATATGTACAACAGCATTTACGGCGTATGCAAGTCCTTGTGTCCAATTGCCTGCGTACAAGTTCGTTCGTTTCTATCTGGAGATGTACGTATTTCAATCATATTTACATAGGCTATTTATATATATTCATGGGTCTCTTTCCTTTTTTACTTTTACGTCTCCTGCAAGTATGGTCGCTATTTCGCCTTGCATAAACGCCCAGGGCACGTTCGAGCCCACAAGCGGACATTTGTCCCCGCTCGGACAGTACACCTCGCCCGTGGCACCCTGCTGCTTGATGCTCTCCCGCGAGCAAGGAAAACAGAACTTGTGAGACGCTATGGAGGGACACTGAACGAAATGCGTATCCTCCAAGCGCTCGTGGCACAGCGTGCAGCACAAAGGAACGCTGCTGGGAACCGAAGAGTCCGGCGCGCTTTGCGAATGCGCTGGGTCTCCGGTGCACGCGTGCGTTATTCCGGCATTGGAGGCGTCACGCGGCGTTAACCTGCGGTGGCTCGCGGACGACGGCGAGAGCGGACTGCTGCTGTTCCTGCGGGTCGTCGAGTGTACTTGGTTCGCGTCCTTGGGCGAGCTGTTACCGCCCGCGGTGTCGGCGGCCAGGATTAGAGCCGCCATGGGAGACTGGCCGTTGTGAGGAGGCTCGGCCGGAGCGGCACGAGCGAGCAGCGGCACGGCGGAAGGGACAAAGCTCGGCGGCAGCACCGTGGTCATTTTCAAGGCGTCTGTTGGCGGCAGCCATTGATCTTCGTAGATGTTTCCAGGCGTACCCTCTCCGTCCGGCTCCGGGGAGGCTTTTCTCTTCACGCTCCTCGGGTGTTTGCCCCTGTCTGTGAGAGTAAAGGAAGGTTTGAATATGTGCATTACAAGCAGATATGTCAAGCTACACAGCTGAAATAAACCAGACATGTTTTCGTATGTTGCTGCACTTTAATCAGCGCCAGTCTAATGCCCTGCTGGAGCTGGAGCTGGAGCTGGAGCTGGAACTGGAGCTGGAGCTGGAGCTGGAGCTGGAGCTGGAGCTGGAGCTGGAGACGCGCGGCTACATTGTAACAATGAGGCGGAACATGTTGAGCTTTGATGAGCGGAAGTGTAGCGTGATGCCCGACAGCATGGACTGCATGGACTGCAGCTCCTTTAAACAGACTAAGCCTTTACACGGACATATGATCGAGTCTTAGCTCTCAGCCACGACTGTACACATTGTGGAATGTAAAGTGTAGGAATCTGGAATGGTTTCGGGTACCTGATTTGGAGGCAGGGGGGCTTTCGTACATCATCCTATGTTGCATGGCATGGTCCTTTTTAAATCTGTCGTATGGGTTAAGCGGCACGAGGTCTCTGGCCGTCTTACCCTTGTTCATCCACTCCCCGGGCCTGTCCTTGGCTTCGGGCTCGTGCTCCGTGAGAGCAGTCGGTGGTCGGATTGGTCCCGACCTGCCGTTAACAGCATGAGCGTGGGGCACGCTGCCATTTACCAAAGGCACAAAATGCGGGGGGACAGTGCTGGTCCTTCGACGGGTAGGGCTCTGGGGGTTGAGCTCCGGCGGGTCGTCCGCTTTAGGGAATCCGTTATGAACAGAAAGGCCATTCGCCTGCCGTGCAGCCTGATGCTCCGGGCCCAGTCTGGGCGGAGGGAAGCGCTCCAGCTGCTGAGCTGCTCGCAAGCCTGGCTCTGCTGCCTGCTTCCCCGGACCTGGCGATCTACTCTCCTGGAAAGCGTGGGCTCTCTTGAGCTGCCTGGCCGTTTCAATAACCAAGTCCACCCGGTCCGCTCCCTCGTAGTTCACGCATCCTCTGCAGACAGGCTCTGTGAAATCCCAGATCACAGCCCAGGGCATGCGGGGCAAGTCGCACAGATAACACGCCTGCCTTCTGGAAGCAGCTGCAGACATTTCTGCTCTTAAATAGCCCACCTTCTGCCCTGTGTAATACTCTCAGCTTGATCTCGGCAATGTCTGCAATTATAAACAAGAACGATTACACGTTACAATGACAAATTCATAGTAACGCGCACGGAATAGGGTGCTATGGCGCAGCTGTCTGTCTGTCTGTCTGTCTCTCTCTCTCACGCCCTTAATGTGGGCCAGTGACGTCATCGTCCCCGCGCACTAACTTGTGCTTCCAGCCTTCGGCGCATGCGCAGTAAGGGAGCCGTGCTTGAACAGCAGCCAGATATACACCAGCAGATATGCACCAGCAGATATGCACCAGCAGGTATGCACCAGCAGATATGCACCAGCAGATATGCACCAGCAGGTATGCACCAGCAGATATGCACCAGCAGGTATGCACCAGCAGAAGCCAAGGAAGAAGACAGCCAACGTTGAAATGAGGACTTCAATATTTTTGAAGAGCATTTTACAAGTTGAACGTCGTCGTGCCAGCTTGAAGTGTAGGGCACATTAGGCTACAAGAATACAAGCATATTCTCTCTCTCCAGGAAAAGGACATGGTGAACAGAGTTCTGACTCGTGATTTATTTAAAATAAAAACATTATTTTTATTTATTTATTTTTTTACAAAATCAAATGGAGATAGTAATTAACATAACTACGTTAAATTTACCTTCTTCAATTTTCTCACTGAAACAGAAAGCTGATGTCGATGGCATTTATCCAACAGATGATTTCTAAGCTTATCATCTGAGGTGGCAGAGAGTTAATGGATTTATAAATTACAGCGCAGTGCGTTGTATTTGTTATTTTTTAATCCTGCACATCCTCCATCTGGAGCCATTCACTTAGCACAAGTGACCAGATAATAAAATAAACCAGTCTTTTAGGGTTTCCTCTCTGTTCCAGTTTAGAGTGTAATAAGAAAAAAATGGATTGTTAAAATGGCAGATAATGTTTTCACACCACCAGTTGCTACACATAGCACATTAATCACAGTGGCAGGAAAATAAGTCACTGTTTGTTTTCTACAGTGCTTCCCTTTATGACTTGGACCAGTTCCAAACAAGGGCAGCCTCAAGTCTCTTCTGGTGAGGCAATGTTTATGAAATCTGCCTTCATAAGGCAGGATGTGTTTGTGCAAGCGTATGTGACGTTGGAAAGAGGAAGCTTGGTGTTTAGTCATGTACTGTCTATCCTCACCCTATTCGGCATAAAACAAAGCATTTGGCCCACAGTCAGGGACAACAAGCATGCGCAGTTTGCTTGAGTGGCATGATGTAAGTAACTGACATGGCATAGTGCCATTTCACAACAGATAAACTGCAGCTCTCCAGCTGCATAATTCATTCTGCCTTAATCTCTGCCCGCTGAGAAACCAATCAAGTTTAAAACCACGAAGAGAAGAAAATCGCATTTTGGCTTCACATGGCAATATTGTAATTCTTACAACAGTAATGTTTTACAGTTTTCATTATATTGGTCAAGCTTTAGGTAGTCAAGACTTCTCCTATTTTATTCTAAAACCTTTACCTGGAATTTTTATTTGGCACTAAAGTGCTAGGTCACTTGTTTTTTGTTTCCTACTTTGTTTTTGGTGCTTGACAGGGCACGCATTTGATACCTGTAGTCCTCCCTTGAGCATGTATCTGCATGCAAACTGCTGTTTTGTTATAGTACACTGTAAGTCTGCTGTTTAGATTGCTCGTCGTTTATTCATCTGATTGGCAGGAAAGGGTAAGAGAACAGCCGACATACTAAAGAGCGCAGGTCGTTTTAGTTTTAGTCTTTCCATTTAAAATGAACTTAATGACACTGTGTTTTCAAGCAGAGCACCACACACTGATTTTACTTTGTGTGTAAAATCTGTTTTCAGCCCTCTTGATTGGCTTTAATCTTCTCAGGAAGTGTAGGAACCATGGTACCTTTATTGCTTGCCAGGATAACCCTAGTGACAAGCCACATTCTGTTTACAGTGTTATTTTATGTTTAAAATCAGATCTACTGGTGAATTATTGTTTTTTTTTAAACACCAACCCTTTATCACCTGTTAAGTAACTACACCTTACTGAAAAGTTAAATTTCATTACCTTTATTGTTGCCTTTATTTTTATTTGTGTGTTGTGCCCTTATAACACAACACCGATACATCCAGAACTGCCAGACTGCTTGAAATTAATTATTAATTCTTAACATCAGACTCCTTTTACAAGACAACACAAGCAGTAAAGCTCAAATGTAACAAGGATGCCATGATACAGCTATTATAAACAGGATGAGTGCAGTTAAAATGGAGGGTCTGATAGAGAAGTGAAGAAACACTTTCTACTATGCGTCTAAAATCCACCTACCTACATACATACGTACATATATTCAGATTGTATATTTGCAGTCCCAGTAGGCGAAGAAGGGGGATAGGGAATGGCAGGCCATAACAGTGCTATGGAAACAGTACGGGATGCCAAGCAGGCTGTTGCCAACAGTAGAGCCTCACATCTTTGTTCTCAGAAACGTGGTGTGCTGCCAAAGTCCTCATTTCAGCTTTGCACCATGGTTACATTGGATGTAGGCCAACTCCTGAGAGCTCACACCCATCTTCCACCCCTCCCTCTGTCTTTGTCTCTGCATCTGACTCTCTTTCTCTTTCTTTCTCTCCTTCTACTGCTACCTTAAGCGGCACTTTGCCAGACATGCAGTAGTTTCATGCCTACAAAATGTGGAACAATAAAAGGTTATGATTAAGGCACATGTAAACAAAGGACAGCCTGTAGTCCCTTAAATATGCCAGCAAAAGAGAGACAATCTAAAAAATGACTGAAAGAAACTAAAAATAATATATTCATTTACTTCTGAGTAAGTGCAAAAGTGTTTCTCTTTTATTATACAGGTAGAATATGGACATATAGCCTGTAAATCTTTGGTAAAATCAGCATTCAGATTAATGAACGCTTCTTCTGTCAGACAACCTTCAAGCTAAATGTGATCCTGACCTGCCTTTTTTGTAGGTACTAAAGATCATATAGTCACTTGTGCACAAGTGATGTGGTTTCCTGCCAAAATCCCCAGTCATTTGCACATGCATAGTGACATGCTTTTTAAAGATCACATTTGAATATTGATACTGAATGTTGCCTGATTCAAACAGAATACACATGTATACATTTGCTGAAAGCAAAGCAAGCTGAGCAAATCGGGCAGTGATAGTTTGGAAAAGAAAATTTTAATTTAATAATAAACTGTTTTTATAAACTGCCCAACCAAACGTCACCAAGCTTTTAGAGATTAAATGATCATGTACTTGAACATGTGAAAGCTGTTTGCAAGCACACAGTTAATTTTTAATTACAGATTTAAATTAATGTACTCACACACTTCTGACCTGTCACAATTATGTTTTTTGAAATAAAATATAATTTTGTATGTCACCTATTGCAATAGACGTGACCTGAGTTTGTACCATGGTAGTGCGTTTGATGTTGATTTCAAGTCAAAGTTTTAGTTTGCAGTCAGAATCCGAAACAACAATGTTTACTCTTCAGAATTGTGAAGCAAGTTCTAGGACCATGTTAAGAACCGAGCTGAGTTTAAATATGTTAAATTTTGCAATTCTTTATGTCCGCGATGTCTTTCTTTAAAAACTTCTAACATTTCCACCATTCTCTTAGGAGCCGAGACAGTTGCTTAATTTTGCAGGTGTTACTGGTGGCATACCTACAGCACTATGCAAATGAAATGTGGGTATTTTCTCTCTCTCCCTCTCCCTCTCTTTCTCTCTCTTTGAGAGTTTCCCCATTAGCCTGTGGATACGTTTTGTTTTTTTATTTGGAATTTTAACATGAAATATCAATATAGTGAGGAGAAATATTCCAAACATTGTTTTTCACATACAAAGGGCAGTTATGTCTTTTCACAATGGAAGAATGGCAGGCATTAATGATGCTGTTGTGGGTCATAGTAGTATGTGGTGACAGCCAGGGCACACACAGAAATGACTCATATGTGGTTAATAGCCAGGTCACAATAAAGACTCTGCTATTAAACTCTGCAGTCCTTATGACTTAATCATGGCTTTTTAAAGCAGTCAAGCTCACTGTCCCCTTTATCTAAGCATCTACATAAAATTGAAAGTTGGTGAGGTGCCAGAAGTTTGGCATTTATTGTTGTACCCCTGCTTCTGGTTATTTGTGTCAGTCAAAGAGCAATAACTGAAGGTCACGGGCCATTTTCTTGAAAGAGAAGTATTTCTTGAAAGAGAACGTGAGTGAATGTCTCCAGAACAGCAGACATGGCTCTCAGTATAGTCACCTGGGCCTTCAAGACAAGGATTTTTAAAAATAGACCTCCCTTGGAAGTGAGTACTAAAATTCATCTAAGAGGGAAATCTGCATAGTGTGTGGGATTCATGCTTTGGGTACTGAACAAGATTATCCATCAAGGCCTTTGTGAATTAGATTAGGTGATAAAGTGTCAAAGTTATAATAAAACAGGGTTGAATGAATAACTAAATAAATAAATACAGTGCAGATGAATGAGAAAGTGTAGCATGAGTTCTACATTGCCTAAGGACTTAGACGACTCAGGGTGGATGAGTTGTGAAGTTTGATGGCGGCAGGTATGAATGACCTTCTGTGCCACTCCTTATTACACCTTGGCTGGATCAGTCTGAGCTGAAAGTGCTCCGCTGTTCGATTATGCAACTGTGCAGGGCAGTGGTGCCAAATAAACCCTGTACTAGGTAATGTTAAATCCCCATTATGCCACATGAATTGATCAGCATTTATGCACAAAAGCCAGTTAAAGCAAACAGAGAGCCTATTTTAGTATCTTGTTAAATCAGAGTCAGTATTCTCAATTAAAAGCAATCAAATTAATCTCAGCCTTTTTGTTGTGGATGTTCACATTATTCATGCCCCCAACATGAGAGCTCTGACGTTGCCTGAAGCCAACAACATGACAATATGACAATATTCAGGCACAGATATGATATGATAATGTTATTAGCATAAAATGGTTCAACTGACTATGCCCAGAAAAGGAGTGGTGCATTGGACACTTGCCAAGTCCTAAAGCAATTCATTATTATACTACTCTAGTGTTTTAAACAATTACTTGCATAATAACAGCCAGTGTCTCTGTGTTATTTCAGGGCTGTTCTCAGACGTTTTCCCCCTGTTACTTCCTTTTAACTTTCCTTTTCGTAGTTTTCCTAGAAATTATAGCTGCCTAAAAATGGGGTAAGCAACTTCAAAATGCTTGACAGGCTTCAGATAACTCTCATTTGGTTGATTTCGATGGAGGAGAAAAGGACTGCCAATATAAAAAAATGCGTATGTTTAATACTGTCTCTAGAATGATGCGTGTTGTATGATGTACAAGCAACTAGCAATGGTTTGTTGTTATAGGATCATTTTAAAATTTGAAAGAAGGGACTTGTAAGAACTCTCCACCAACAGGGATGGGTAGGTTTAGCTTTATGAACAGTTAATACTCAGCAGGACTTTAAGATAAATTTAATTCATGTTAACCAGAGAACAGAGAGGTCTCTATTTAATTTTTCTTCGAAAAAGGCATAGTGAAAATACTAATGAAAAGTTTAGTGTTTAAATATTTCAAAATAATATTAAACTAGCAAATAGCTATTGTCAAACTGTCAAGCCCAGAAATAGTGAGAGAGAAAAACTGGGGCACCATTGGAGACACATGACTACATTAAGGGAAATCCAGAACAAAAAATCCCCACCCATTTAAACCACAGGCTTCAACAAAACCAATGACCGCATGGAAACAACACTTTGTTATCTGTCAAACATGAAAACTGGCACATTCCCCCTTGCCATCCCCCTCACACACACACACACACACACGCGCGCGCGCGCGCACACACACACACACACACACACACGCACAACAGGCTTTAGCAAAGATAAATAAAGGTTTTTATGATAACAAAAAAAAAAAGAAAAGGTTGCTTTCACCTTTGAGGCAGTCATATAGTCTCTCATTCTCTTTCTTCCACACACATGCAGTTCAGAAATCAGGTAATTAAAGGGTTGAAAGATCAGGGTTTGTGCTGCATCAGTGTTCTTCTGTGACCTGTTCTTCCCTTGCTCTAAAACAGATCTTTCGCATGAGGAAATTCAGCATATTGGTTAGATGTGCATGACAGGAAATGTTGGATGTGTGTTTGAACAAAACAACAAAACCGTTGATGTTTGGGGAGGGAGTATATAAGCTATTTCATCTTGAAGTAAATACATTGCTAATAAGGAAGGAATGTCCAGATGTGTGTGTATGTGTATATATATATGTATATATATATATATATATATATATATTACACTCACTGAGCACTTCATTAGGAACATGTACAGCTTCTCATTCATGCAATTATCTAATCAGCCAATCGTGTGGCAGCAGCACAATGTATAAAATCATGCAGATACGAGCA
>JAOUQW010000032.1:7970374-7980599 GCA_028565825.1 Olivaichthys viedmensis
ACAGACAAAGAGAACAGATTGTTAGGTATGACAAGAGCATACAGTGGCTGAAAAGGATGCACAATATGATAAGAGTGCAAGCGGGCGACTCCGGCAGGTCTAGCTATGACAGCATAACTAAAAGGGAGAGCCAGAAAGTAACATAGGCATGAGGGCACCCTGACACATCAGCGTCCCGCCAGTCCACCGTCAACAAACCTGAGGAAACAGCGAGAGAGTGAGGCGACAGCATCAAAACATCCCAGTTTACATCTGTACTACTGTAATGCCTTGCTCGCTGGATGTTCCAGTAGGTGATCATATGGTGGTCACCATATGATCAAATGGTTCTAGTAAGGACCCAAGCAGCTGCATTCTGGACTAACTGGAGTTTGTTTATGCACCTACTGGAACATCCAGCGAGCAAGGCATTACAGTAGTCCAATCTAGAGGTAATAAAAGCATGAACTAGTTTTGAACATTATCCCATTTTTTCCCAGAACACAAATAGAATATATTACGTTACATTTTCAGTATAGGTTTGACCATTCTGCTTGTATTAAAGCCCTAAAATAACAACTTATATTTGCATCCTGCTGCATCTGACTCCTGTTCATTACAAATTCTGAATGTAATATATGAGAAAGCTTAAACTTCCATTCCTTATTAATTAAGCACCAAATGAACCAAAAAATCAGTGCAGGAAGTTCTAGCAGTCTAGCCCTTTATGCCTTTCCTTAGGAAAAAGGGAAAGAACACTTAAAAAGCGTTGCGAAAAAAGCCTTCATCTTCCTGCGTGCCACCTGGGAGAACAACGTCGTACAACGGAGCACCGATGTCAGAAAATGTAGGTCAACGTTTTTAGAAAATCGCTCCTAAAAACAGCTTGATGCCAACTCCCAGAGCGCTCCTGTTTAAATGAGTTGGGAAAAGTGTTTTTTTTTTCATAGTTGTAATTACTGAAATTATTTCAGCACTGCACACTGATTTATGCCCGGTTTCCTGATGGTCGAAGCACGAAATTAAACTGCATGCTCGCCTGCTGCTGCTGGCTTGTTCCACATAGTAAAAGGACACAAAATGGAAAAAAATTTGAGGTCGTGCTGCCTTCTATGGTTTGATTGAAGAATTCTTATTATAATTCGTAAGTGTTGGCAGTGAGTTAATTGTCATGTGAAAGTGCCAGCAGAGAGAATGTGGCTCGAGGAGGACAGGAGTGATTACAACAGCCACAAGAAGAAGAAGAAAAGGAGGCAGAGGCCCTGCATGTTCTCAGTGCTCACCTCTCAACCTCATTAGAACCGAGGCGGCACAGCTTCAGCTCTAAAACACTGCTGGAGCATTGCGTTGGCCTCACAGCACTCACACTCACGTCTGCATGCTTTAAATTATGAGCTCAGTGAGTCCAATCCAAGGAGAAGGTGAGGAATGCAGTGAAACTTTATTTGTATTTAGAACTTTGTAAGAATGCATGACTTCCAGGATGGCAGATTAGTCAAATTTCAGGATATGGTCTTGAAATTTATGAAAGAGACATTTACGCTTACTAAATGTAGTCTTGCAAAGACTTACTGCAAAAAAAACGTACATGTTTTTGCTCATGCTTTGAAATGATCTGATGGAGAGAGTCAGTGAT
Organism: Olivaichthys viedmensis; assembly: GCA_028565825.1. Lineage (NCBI taxonomy): Eukaryota > Metazoa > Chordata > Actinopteri > Siluriformes > Diplomystidae > Olivaichthys > Olivaichthys viedmensis. The sequence continues at coordinate 7,971,990 of JAOUQW010000032.1, forward strand.
GCAGATTAACTGACTTGAGTCACTTGAGTCCATTCAGTTAAATTTGTTCAATTGCACTTCCTGTTTGACCAAATTGATCTGCAGCCTTATCAGGCCTATGACTAACATTTTTGATAAGCATATTGATTTGTTAAGACATCAAACAGCCTGAGCGACATAAAAATAGTCATTTTGTGTTTTTTAAATGTTCGTACGTCCAATTTTTAACACCCAGTCCAACACAAAAGAGCATGCAACTTTTTATGATAATAATAATAATAATAATAATAATCGCCACCACATTTTGAAAGTGTAGTCCAAAAAATTTTTAAACCTACCTGTCCCCAGCACTTTTCAAAACAATGTTACGCCCATGTACACAATTCATGTACGTATGTTTAAAAAACACAGACAGAACCTTTCCAGAGAAGAAGAAGGCTGTCAGTCGCAATTAGACGAATGGAACAACTCGGTGATGTCTGCGACCGATATCGTCTCGTTCACTTTAGTGACTCGTTCAAAAAGACAAATTCATTTGTGAACTAAACATATTATTCTTAGACCCCGTTTCCACCTGGTCGTTTCATGTATCTTGTATCTGGATTAGATCCTGATAAGATATTAACCACATGCTTTTCCACTTAAATTAAAAGTTAAATGCATCTCTGGTTAGCCAGATTATAATCTGATTACTGTATCACACCATAATGTGCAAATCAGCCCATAACACTTCCTGTGTGGTTCTTTATTTCCAGTTGTTTTATGCCATAATCTATTGGGAGGCTTGTGGAGGTATTTACACATCAGGTTAAAATTAATCCCGGGCCAGGGTTAGATCCTAGATGTCATGACCTTTATTTAGCATCAGTCATAAATTCCAGTAAATTCCTGGTGTGTGACAAGTGACAAGGACAAGTGTCTCAAATATTCGAGCTTTAATTCGCTGATTTGTTCACATCCCTAAAAGAGCTCCATTCTATTTCCCCATGTTATAAACTGTAAAATACCAGGGTTAAATTAATGAGTTTATGTGTGGGCCCCATCAGCTCAAACTGCAGATTTTACTTTGCAGTGCTTTAAATAATAAATGATGCCACATGATACAGGACCTCCCAAAATGGGTTCCTTTGCACTGAGATTTGAATGAAACACCATCCGACACTTGTATCTTACTGTGGTGCTAGCAGAGTAAATGTATTAGAATATATGAACGGCAAATACATATATGTTACAGCACCAACATCCAGTGCCTCGTCCACACGCTCTCATGCAGCAGCAATTCCTCATATGAGTGTTAAAATAAGTAGTAACTGGGACTATGAGGCATCACAGATTGCATACCAGGCTGTAATTTGTATTTTGTAGGTTCATAGCAAAATGAGAAGATGTTAGATCACTGCAGAAATCTCATCAGAAATTTCAAGAAAGATTTTTTTTTTAAACACTAGGTGGAAAGAACCCAGACCTTGAATAATATGAGCTGTAGGTTTGTTTCCCCAAGTAATGCAACCTCATATTACTGTAGACACGTTTTATGAGGTGACTAACCCCTTAGAACCCCACGGCTGCACTGAAATGAATCCCTGTTGCGGTGTGGTGGCGTGCCATATTCATTACAGGTACCACAACTGAAATCCATGTTTTGACACACAAGCAAAGTTGTTTACTTACTCATCTGTCATCCTTTTGTTAAGGCATTGTTTGGGTCTGTACCATATCGATCGAACCCAGTCTGCAGGTCTTACAGACAGAAAATGTGTGTGTGGGGGGGGCACACCATCTCTGCTTCCTGTTTGGAGGAAATCAAGACGGCCTCTGAGGGCTCTAGAATTCATAACCTTACTTGTTTCAATAGTTTGTTGAAGCCCCTTGAAATGCTTCACAAACCCTCACAGCTATCTGGTGCAATTCGCTGTTCCTGAAGAGGGAAAGAACAACAGTTTTCTCCGTTTTGTAAAAAAAGAGAAACTTTTTTTTCTCTATCAAATAAAGGAATAGAATAGCAGCAGCACTCAGTGGATATTTTCAATACAACAACTTAATTGTCAAAGGCAGTCAGTTCAGATGTTTTACTGACTGCTATTATTAGCAAAATAGCTAAATGCATTGATAAAGAAAATGAAATAAAATAATCCTCTTTTCTATCTCTCTTGATCTGATTAAACCATGCAGTATGCTAGAGTTCAATAATGATCTTATATACTCCTCTCCTGAAGCGTCAGAGCCCACCGGCACATCACGCCATGCAAACTAATTAATCTCTTGGCAAGTTAGTCACCTAAGGCCATGCACTACATTAAAGATGGGCTCGAGAAGAAGGTAGCGAGCAGGAACAGAAGAAGCAAAGTAATTACAGCGAGTTCTGTTCTACATTGAATGATTTGTGGTCTGAGGCTGCAGAGAGACAAGCCGAGGATGTGTTATATCCGCTTTCTATCCACAATCGCCCTAGAAAGGAAATTTTAAACCTTTCGAACATGCTGAATGGGAAATGCAAAACTTCTAGACAATTAGATTTTACAATGTTGTGAAACAGACATCAAATCTACAAATGTAGCAATTTAGCCCCTTTATCCAGCAATTATGGCCTTATTATACAGACAGGCGGACAGAATATATCAGCACAGCGCCAACCAGAGACCACTGAGTTTTTCCTGTCAGTCATACAACGATTTGATTCACTGTTTGTCCCCCACAGAGCCGATAAAAAACGCCTGCGGTTTTTACGCTTCAAATTAAAACCCTCTGATTTGCTGTAGTGCGACCTACCAGGGCCAAAAGGCTCATAAACGTATTTAAATACAAACAAAAACTGATCTATAAACCAAACTGCAGCACAAGCACTGCCCCAAGCAGCAGGGCAAATGTATTAGATGTACTACCACCAAAAAATGTAGTGTGAACTGTTATACAGTTTTTGCACTCAACGGTCACAGACTGCTCTATGCAGCGGAAGGGGCGGAGCAATCAGTGGGTGCTACGGTTTAAATTGTGCTAAATGGCCAACACACCAAGAAGGAACACCGCCACACAAATTAGTAGCAAAGATTTTAACCAGACCCTTTGGGTTTTAAACTCAGCGGTTTGCTTCTGTAGAACCTGTTCAAGCCGATCAATGACGTGAGGGTGACCAAGTGGTAATTTGTCATTTCCGTTTAGTGCAAAATGTTTGTGTTCGATTTAAGATGGTACTACCCTATAAAACTCCAAGTACTATATACTCAAGTATAAAGTGTATAGTGTAAAAATATAGTGAATAGTATGCTATTGAGGATGCAGCGAAAGCTTTGGAAATTGCAACCCATCTTTTTATGTTGTCCTTGTGGTAGTATTTCAAATCCAAGTTTTACAGGCACTGATGCTCCTGGCACAACTCACTCAGTTTGTTCCCCATTTAGGAGCTTTGATGCAGTCGCAAAAGCCTGTCCACTGTCATTGGCTAATAATAGAAACATTTCAGATTTGTTGTTGACCAGCATACACTATTAGATCCGGTTGGTCTGGTTATACTCCAACTCGCTCCTAGTAGCCTGAAACTCAATCGGGAGGCAGGAAATTTGAGTCTCTGCTCCTTTCACTGTTCTTAACTTTCTGTGCCAGCTGCTAACTTTGACTGACAAAAAAAATCCATAGACTACAGGAACAAAGGGGTAAATATACCGGATAGGTGTGAACAAACAAGACAAAGGTGCAATGATCAGGGGGTGTGGACAAGGCGAAGCTTGAGCAGGAACGGAGGAAAACAGCAAGCAAACAGGACAAGATGTGCATATACATTGAGAGCATCTTCAATTTCCTCAAATTTTATTTAAGTATGGGTCGTAGCTGAAAGTTAAAATGAGCACCACACCAAGTGTTTCCTGTTTTTGTCGAGATGAGTTTTGGAGTGGGAATGGGTGTCGGGGTCAGTTAAGCCTTTTCCTTCAGGATTTATGGTATGTCCTGTCCCTGACGCCTCTCCACTGTCTGAGTATGATCCTCAAAGCCAGGTTCCACTGATCTCTCCTGCTTAAAGCCTAATCTCCCGCAGATAAGAGTGTAAGGGCTCGATAGCTTAGAAAATAAGCTACGAGCTCAAGTTTCATTCCAAACACCTGCCAGACATGAGAAATGGATTTGAAAAAGGTCGAGACACATCAGGCTTGCAGATGCATTAAGACCTGTGGAGTGCATTAGCTTGTAAACAATGCGAATATTTCTGACATCTTCTGTTATTCCTTCTGTTGGAAATTGGGAAGGGAAAGATGATCACAGCGCTGATGAAAAGGTCGCAAGCCCAGGGATGAAAGCAGTTTGGACCCTGGTGAAACATAATAAATAGCGTGACCTATGACTCACCGTGTTTTAGGATTTGCTAGTTTGGAACAATGGTTTGGTTTTATTTGATATAATAGGAGAGATCGAGATATTGCATTTTTTTGAAATATTACATACAGTATATATTTTGACATATGTGCAAGCAAAGACTCTGTCTCTTAGGGACATGCAGCATGTATTTGCAAGGGCCTGGAGACGAGTAGCCTACACACAATATGACTGTTTACCCCCCTCTGGCGCTCTCTTTATACTGAACAATCACTGAATCACAATAAACACAGTACGGAGATGGCAATCCTCTGAGATGCCAGCTGCAGTATCATTTAGAAGTAATTTTTTTCCTCTTCCATTTCTTCAATTTCTTGGGAAATCAAATGGAGAGGCGGGTAGGGTTGTCGGTGTTATTGCTGTGTGTTGATTTAATCTCACACCGTTTCTGGAGACGGCCGGCTGTCTCACAGCCACGTGGAACCGTTCGTGGTAAGTCGGCCATCCTCCGTGCAAGTAGCTTGCAAATGAAGAAAATAATGTATTCCATTAGGATGTTTTTTTTAAATGGCTTCCCGGCAGGCCGAGGGAAGCTTTGCTTTTTTGCTTTTAATTAAAGTCAGTGATTGCATTCTAGGATAGAACCAATAACGAACGTTTACTCTTATTTGGAATCCAAAAGAGGTCTCATGGACGCAAGGTCACACCAGGGATGTCCAAAGCTCTTTCTTAATCCTGTCACACTTAACTGGCTTGAGCTGAAAAGACACTCTTGAGAGGGCCACAAATTTGAGCTGATCTGTTTTCACGGGCCTAATTCGCCAGAAGGCACTGGCCTCATTTTTTTATTTTTTATTTCGCGCTTTCTTTTTTCGGAAGCTAATGCCGTTAAAGTGTGTAAGAGCAGATAAAATAGGCATGCTAGTAAACAAATGTGGCAAGTCACATTCCTTTGACGCAACATTAGTCATGAGTTTTTAAGTCAGATCCGTTTCGTCTTTGCTGGATTTTTAGATCTCCTGTGCTAAACCTTACTATTGCTTTTTAAGCCTCTTTATTGGTACCATGTGAAAAATGTTACTAATATGTCACTCGCTGTAAGAATGCTGTATCTGGATTCAAGCATGCACCTTATTTAGTGAAGAAAACAGCACATTCCCCATATTGTGCAGCAGACATCTGTGGCGAAAAATATTTTTCACATTATCTCCTGCTTCTAGAAAAGGCTTACCATCTGACAGAACGCATTGTCAAAGCCAAATGCCACCCAAATGTGAATTACAGTGCAGGAGAGCGACGTGGGGATGGAGCTGGACGATAATGAAATTTCAAACCTAGTATTGTCCCATTCTTGGAAGCGAGTCAGAGATGAGATTGAAAGGCCGTCTCTGTATAGGGCATCTCATACACATCTCAGTCTCCATCTTTTCCTGTGCTGGGCTAAAAACAAGCACCCTTACCCTCAGGCACACTACATGTGATTACTCTCAACCTGACATGGCTGTCATTCCTCATTTATTCCTCTGCCTGCCTTGGTAAAGACCTCTCATGCATACGGTTGACTGACACCTTCCAGGTTCACAGATGTGGCATGGTGGATTACAGATGTTACAGAACCACCTAATCAACATGGTCTTACACTAGCAAATTACTAACAATTGGCACGCCTGAAGTTGCAGGAAAAGATACAAAGGTTAGGGTTATGGGTGTAGTTAGTGTTTATACCTTTTCTTACGACTTCATTTACATGAAATGGAATGAAATCCAACCTTGTACGTTTGAATTCTTACAAATTTCTCATGAGATCAGGTTTCATCGTTTCAGGGTTGCATCACTGTTCCAAATGCAAAAAACAATACAATAATAGCACAGCATAAAAAGCTTAAGGTTAGGGTTTTGGATTAGGACAAGTGTTTACCTTTCATAACATTGCAATATTTACTGCTTTTAACATTTGTCTCAGATTTAGTAACTTGTCACAAAGCAAATATGCACAGGATTTTCTTAACTTTAGTCATACACTGACAATTCCTGGAACCTGAAAAAATTATTGTGGCATTTTATGGTGATAACGAATAGATCTTAAGGAACATGATTCCTCTTTTGTGATTGGCAGACCAAAAAAAGTGGGCGGTGATGATAGTTTAATTTCTAGCTGAGCACCGTGCACAGTACCAGAGGGAAATTAGACACCTCTATAGTCAACTCAAAAGCTTAGACAGCCCTCTATATTTGATTCAAAAGCTCAGACAGCCTTTTGGGCTCCTCAACTTTGCATTTAAGCTCAAACACTTTTATAAGACTTTAATATTGGGTCTGAAATGTTTCATAGGGTGACTTGGTGAAAATGCCAGTTCTCTCTGGAATAAGAACAAAAACGCATACTGTTGTCAGAATATTTCACATGACAGGCTCATTGCCTCGTTAGACATTTTACTTTCTTATCTGTGAGTTCATTTAAAAGGAAAATGCAAATCAGGATGTTACTGATAATCCCCTGGGGCGCTGCTCCATCAAATGCACGAGTAATTACAATAAATGCCGTTTGGATTGGTTCGGGATCAGAGGTTCTACAGTAATAAATAGCAATGCCAGAAAGGAAACACTTCTCTGAAAAGAAGTCTATGAAATTGATAATGCTACACTGAACACTCTGTCTGCACTGCTTTTAAAACCTTTATTTTAATGTCATGCTTTTTTTAGCAGTATAACACTGCAAACTCTCCAGTGTTGAATTACAGTGGAGTGCAAAAGTTTGCATGCTTCATAGATGAAAAGAAGAAAAATGTTCTTTTTTCTACAAAAAATAGAATTCCAAGATGTTAAAAAAATGAAACATAGGTGTATCCTGCAACAAGATAACAATCCAAAACAAGGCAAGATAAACCGAAAAATTGTTTGACAAGAAGTTTTAACTTTCCAGACCTGATTTGAAGAAGGAAATGTGTGACATCTGGCAGATGTTTTAAGAAGAATAGGGGAGGCGGGGACACCGGCGGTAAGGGTGGTTGTGGGCATACAAGTTATTCGAAAACTTTTATCCCACATTCAGAAGGTGAGATGCAAACTTTTGAACTGATATTTGGGAGGGGGAATTTCACTATTAATATTTTAACATACACTACATGACCATGTTTGTTAATTATGATGTTAAGATGTTAAGGAACATCTGTGAAACTGAACACACTAAATGTCTTTTTGAGAAATCTAGAAAATCTCTCACTTAAACACTTCTCTTTCTCTCTCGTTCCTCTGTGTATAGGAGGCCATGTTAGTGAGACAGATGAATTTCCCAAATCTACATGCCTCAGTCGCTCTCATAATTGGTGCAATTTAACATTATCTGCAATCTGGATTGAACTCAGCACAAGCAAAAACGATTAAGAATGGATTGGCAGCTCATTTGCCTAATTCAGGACGGGACCACTCGCTCATTGGCTAAATTAAGTTAAAACACAACTCATAAGGTGGCACATTGATTATAATTGAGGCAACAGACCGCAGCAAGGTGACGTTCACTCGCTATAGTTACAGTGTAGTTACATCATGCATCCGGGTGTGATAAAGGACGTGCAAGCGATGGGTATATGGATATGGATATGGGCTAAGTGATGGCTGTGTTTATAGGTGTCTTATTCAAAGCACCCCTGCACATGTTATTTTTGATGGTTTAAACCTATCCATGTTGAATAATAAATGGTTTAATATGTCTTTTAATGCTAAATAATCAAATAAAGATGGCATAGAAACATCGCTACACCTTTAAGGCCTATTCGTCGAACACAATGCAGCGTAAAGCATTATACTGTAGTTCAAAGTGTCATATAACTCTGTATGACTATGGGACTATGACTACATAAATGTCCCCTCCCCTGGGATTCAAATACCCGCTCATTATCTCTGTCCAGAAATGTTGCATCAGCCCTAGTGTGTATTAATTAGATGGGTTAAATTACATTCGTTACCACTTGTTAACCTAGGTAATTAGGTTTCCTGGCAACCAAAACATGGGACTGGGCAAGCACATTGAAGCTTTCACTTGCCCAGTGTGCTAGTTAATGAATTTATAGCATCAAGAGTGATGTTAATATAAAAATTTATATCCAGAATGCCTCTTTTTTTGGAAAGCAGTGATCAAATCTTGAAGTGGATACTTAAATAATAAACTGAAATTCTCTATGTATAGTAATTTCTACTTTATCATTCAATTTTTATGATTTAACATTTTAAATGTTTTTTTATTTTTATGTAACTTTTTCCCAAAATACTTTAAATACCAAACAAAACCTCTAAAAACACCTTTTGGTGTGTGGTTTATATTAGATA
>JAOUQW010000032.1:8006151-8019075 GCA_028565825.1 Olivaichthys viedmensis
AACATAAACGGGCACGTGACGGTTGTCGTCATGGCAACCGCCACGCTATTGTCTCGCGCTCAGCCGGGCGCGTGACATTAAGGTTTTGTGTAAATCAGTTATCCCTCAGCCTCCAGTCCTGCGTGTCTGTAGGAGCAGCTCTACCATTAGTGCAGAATAAATTAATTAAATGGAATGCACGGGGCACATTTACTTTAGCGAGTCTCAGGTCCACTTCTGCCAGCTTCATTTTCAAGTTTCCTTAAACAAATAAGTGCAGGGAGATAATGAGCTGTGTGCTTCCCCGTGCTCTGCTGTCTGCTTGGCCTGCTCTGGAGCTGCTGCGTGATTGATGCACCACACAGCCGATCGTGGCATGCATGTATTTTATCTGGAAACTTCTGCCGTCTGATATCAACAAACCCTTTTTTCTAACTCGTGTTGTGTGAACCGCTGCAGAAAAGCTGTTCTTTATAGGGTGTTTCCCCCCCCCCCCCCAACAGCTGTGTGTAATTTACCAGTAATGTTTTCCTTTCTCATGTTCTGCTCTCATGCATGTTGAAGATTTTTTTTTTGCAAACACTAGGCTTTCGTTGTTCACGAAGCCCTGAGGGAATCCATAATGTATGTGCATCTTGAGCACATTAGAGTTGTCTTAAATGCGATTTCCACAGGCTTTAGATTTTGCTTTTACCAAAAATGGAAGGCAGATTGACTTGTTTCTCATGTGAACCTGGGCTTAATGTCCTTGTAGAAACAGAAAAGTGTTCCTAATTATTATTGTGTTGTAACTCTGTCGTAATCACATCAGATATTCTTGCTTTACAGTAAGATCAGCTTTGTCTCCTGTAGTCCATGGTCGTTTTTTCACATTAAAAACACGAGATGCTATCGGCATACCTTTATTGGTAATGTCGACCCTTTAGCCGTCTCACCAAGAGAAAAAAGCAATGGAAAAATGATTTCTTTGAATTTGTTAGTACTTTATGGAAATAATAATAACAAATAATGTTTTTGTTTTTTTTCCTTCAACTGACCATGCTAGTTTTTTTTATTTTATTATGAGCCTCTACCAAACAGTTTAGATGTCTATTATTGGTGATGGTTGTATATAATAAATAAAATAAAATTTTCCTACATATTTCTTATATATGAAGTGTTTAAAACCTGATAAATAAAACCATTTAAAAAATGAGTAAATTATAATAGTATAATATTACTAAAAAAAAGATGCTCTACCAAATGGTTGAGTAGGCCATTAAAGGGTTAAAGTCATTTAAACTTACAACCTTTAAATGGTATGTTACCAGGATGCACACATTCACATTTGCCATGAAAGTCCCATTACACAGGATGTGACGTCTAACAAATAAATGGATTTGGAATTTACGTTTGAAACATTTGAGCTTGTTTATTACCGGCTTCTTTCCTGTACTTACGCCGCATTCTTATGAGTCTGCTGGTGGTTCATTCATAAATAACGCATCCTGGACTGTACCATTCATTTGATGACGAATCTTCCACATCCCAGACATTTCTCCTATTCTTCTTCATTTCTTCCCGTTGTCTCTTCACTGTGCTAATTCAGCGCGTATTTCCCGGTAATGTATCGGCTTCTGTTCACACATAATTTCCTCCTGATAATTTCCCGGGAATTGTACTAGGTTTTATCCTGCATGGTCGCGTCAGTCTTCCTGAGATTTCAACATTGGCTTGTGTTCGTACCTAACCCCTTCCAAAATAATTGCCATTAAATTCCCACGTAAAAGTGCATGTGTGAAAGGGGCTCATGTTTCCCAGCCATGCCAGAAGTGGAGATCAGTGTTGTATCAAAAGCCATAGCCAAATTTGCCCCCAATAAGGTACCTTACTCAACGGAATAGTCCTTATCTCAGAAGCGATACCTGGGAAGCTGCCTTCTGACTAGAACGCACTGACGGTGTGGTTTATTCATAAGGCTCTTTTAGAAAGATTACCAACCTTCCTCCTACTTTTATGACAATGTCTCGGGAGGATTCAGCCCCGAATGTGCCTCAGACTCGACTACACCACTGGTGGAGATCCAAGTCTGTGCAGTCAGAGTTATGCAGAAAAAAGCCATGCAAAATCGGAGCAGCTCCTTTCACTTTGCGCTCCAAGCACTTAACGCCACAGAATGGGTGCCATTGTGTGAATCCCTGCAGCTCGAACCCAATCTGTCTCCTATTAGAACTGTGGGTTTTGTGAAAGAGTTTGGTGAAAGGTCTTTGGAGGGTGGCTTCAAGAACATCCCAAGAGCTCTTGCAGGACTGTGGATTTAAAAAATGAGAGCATCTTTTATTGGAAAGGATTCCATCCTTCCTTTTATTATGTGTTTGATAATCAAACTTCTGAATGAGTACTGATTGTGCACATCACATTTTAGCTTTATATTCCCCTGATGCCAAAGAGTTTCGGATGGTTTTTAGGCAGCATGGAGCGCTGTTCCGCTCCACTACCCCACCCTCAACCCTCTCTCTGGCCTCCTTTCTCGTTCCTCATGCCCTGTCCTCCCGTAAATGCCCTGAGAAATAAATAGAGCGGGCTCTACAGTGTAGACTGTGGTGGTCCGACCCTGCTGCCTTAGAATAAATCCTTGCAAATGAGCAGCGTAATTGCTTTTAAGTGCCCTTTTCAAAACTGTCTGCTGCTAGTTCCAGGGCGTGATCTACCGTGTCAGCCTTTTAAATCCGGAGCAACTCCAAAGCTATTAAGGGATCGCAAATGATGCTTACTGCTGGGATGGGGTGTGAACCGACAGGCAGGTGCAGCGCTTGTAATAACAGAGCTTTTCCTAATCGTCTCCCGCAGTTAAGCTTTTATGGTTCAGCTTTATCTCTCATTAAAGGAGGGCTTGATTTGGTCATTTGGAGTCTCCCTGGGTAGAATCTGTTGGAGCTTTGGGGAAACTTTTCTCCTCACAGATCAGTCGTGCTGCTTTAATTCCCACAGCCTTAATCCACTGTCTACAGGAAGCTAAGAGGTCGTGCCAAGTGACTCACCTACACCTGTGCGTTTCATAGCATCGATTTATTCACCGTTTCTGAAGATGCATTCTGGCCGGTATCTCCCTCGAAACCAGGCCATTCAGTCGCCTGGGCTCTTTATTTATTGCTGAGCCAAAACGGGCCACGGATTCCTCCGATTTTTCATCCGGTAATGTGGCCCGACATCGCTGCTTTATGCCTAACGCTCCTTCCTGTTTACCTCGGTTTGATCTGATAATAGCTTCTCTTTTTCCACAGTTAATCTTTCAGACCCAGATCAGGCCTGGAGGGGGTTATCTGCAGGAACAGCACTCTGTTTGATGAAATTTTGAAGCATCACTTCCATTTAGAACATTGCCATTCATTAGGGATTTTCATCAAGCCACTGGGAAGTGCAGAGTAATGTTTTCCGATGGGGGGGCTTAAGCCTTCGTGGCTCCTTGTTCTCTATCTGACTGCTCCTAGAGGTCACATGTCGCAAACAAACGATAATATTCTGTATTTGAATTTTGTTGTTGTTTCAGGGAAATTTGTGCATGCCAGTTGTCCATGTGAAATGCTTATTTGCCTGTATGCTGCAGGCTAGTCCAGTCCTTTAAACGAACCCATACATGGATCATTTCATGTGAGATCACATGAAGATGAGTATTATTACCAAAATTAAGTGGGTGTGAAGAAAAAGATCCCTAAGAACCAGAATCAGCCATTTTGTGATGTCTAGCCCCAGTGGTGTGACCTGGAGTGACCTCTATCTTTCCTCCCATGGCAGTACTAGCTTTTTGGTTGGGAGCTTAATTATGTTATATTAGATTCTCTAGAGTATGATCAGCTCTGGACGGCCTCTCAGACCCCAGTGTCCTGTGGCAACAGCTTTGGGAGCATCTAGTGGATCTCTTAGCATCCATGGTTGATCCACGGTGCTGTTGAATCAGCCGTAGTAACCGTAATTTGGTTAAAGGCCCTCCATTTCCTACTGCAGCCTGCACTAGGTATAGTAATTGGGGCAGCCTCAAATGATCCAAGTGTTGGGCCATGAGCTCAGGAAAGCACATGAATCCACACGTCTTCTCATGTTCACGGTATCCTTCTCTACGCTTTAAATAAAGGATCTGCTGGGGTTCCGGATACAAGCAGTTAAGCATGGAAAGGATTTCAGATTGTTTTCATTTCGACAAACCAATGATAACCTTTCATTAAAATCTAGTTATGGGTCACTATAGAAATAAAATGTAAATGTCAGGGAATAGCATGCTTTAATATCTCTGGACTTCCAATATATTTTGACATTTGCACCCCTGAATGAGGGATAAGTTGATATTAAAAAAACATCAGAGTGTAAATGAGAGCTTGTAAGCAACCATTTAGTGCCAAGCAGAACCATTTAGATATCATTTTACAGAACTTTTAATGTGGGGTTCTGATTAAAACCACAAATGATTTTTACCCAGGGTTATACCTGGAATTTTCTTTTGTTGAGTTGTTAGTGGCTCTTCAGATGACTAATGTTTGATCGGTTAAACCCACTGAAAGTGCCTTTGTTGTTTAATCCCACATGACCTTTACCGCATTGTTGAGCACTAAAGTGCAAAGCATGTAATAGCTGAATACACAATGTCATTTTGAAACGTTTTGGGTGTGTTGGCAGCACTTAGAGTGCTAAGAATTCCGATCCCTAGAAGCACAAACAGCTCAACACTTTCACTTTAAGAACAAAATAGTTTAAGATTAGCAGACAACAGGCTTTTCTTTTACATTGTACATTAACAATAATTATGGAATTAGAACCTTTTGTCGATATCTACAATTCACATTTTAGGGACTTCAATAAAATGATTACGCCGTTGTTTCCCTAACTCCAGTAGCAGCAGCAAAGGCTGAATTTTTTAGCATTTCTATTTCGGCCCTCATGTCATCCAGATACTATCCGTTTTTTGTTGACTGTTAAGACTGTTAAAGGTGTTGGGTGATGATTGTAAAGCTAAAATGCTGTCATTTTTTTATTCGTTTCATTTATATTTTTAGAATGCTTATTATAAAAAAGAAAAGAAAACATTTTTACTTAAAATTGAGGAATCAGGAAATACATATCATAATTATCAAGAATGATTAATGTGGAATGATATGGAAAAGATATATCGTGCTAAGATTTTTGCCCATATCGCCCATCCCTATTGTACATTATAAGCCTGTATTCATTCACACGTATAAACCTTCCAGTAATAACAAGACAGCTTCTTAGTCACATTAACGGAGTGTTAATCTTGTAAATGCTAAATATAAATATAAATACAAAAATAAATAAGAGTTAACCTAGACAGTTAACATATATGAATGGGGAGATCGTGATTTTAATGCCCCAGACTCAATAAAAAACAATATCCAGCAGTTAGCTAGCTTTAGATAAGCTCACAAATAACACAGTTGATTATGTTTAATTAATTAAAAAAGCCTTAAATTATCACAATTTAAATACGATTAAAGGTTGGGCCAGTGATTTTTGAATCAGAAGATTTTTTAGTAATATTTGGTGAAGTTTCTCCTCACATTCCGGCAGCTTCAATAAAATATCTGCTCAGAGGAGAAACTCCAGTCTCTGTGCCGCACCAGGCTGTGTAAATGGAAGATGTGGACCACCAACATCCAACTAATCAGGACAAAGAGGTGCCTCAACTCGCCTGTCAATTCAGGAAGCTCGTCCTATTACACTAGAATTCAGGCGTTCTAACCCTAGGCATGTGTTTTAGGTTGAGCTAACCTTCACCCAAATCGTTGACTCTACCTTTAACTGTGCAGCTGTACTTTCACATATTTAGTTATGGTGTGTTTAACCTCAGCAATCAGTGTTCCAATTATTAGCTTATTTTTGAGACCCCGTGAGTTCCCCACTTTGTCATTGGCAATATACGTATATGTTTCTTATGAGCTTTATAATCAATGTTGGCAGTTTTTCTATGATGACTTTAGTGAGAGCGAGGTTCATTCACTCAGAGGCATTGAGGCTTTATTACACATATTTATCAAAGTGGTGTGGAGACGCTCCTCATAATCATAAACATATTCATGCGCTACGGCTGTAATAATCGGTGGTGTCACTCCGTGAGCACATGAGCTTTTCCGATTTTCTTCTGGAAGCGACCGTGATTGTGGAACAGCGCACGCCCACACATTGCTAGCGGCTGGGAGAGCAGAACAGACGGCCACTCCAGAGTTCCAACCTGCGGGGAATACAGCTCTGAATTCAGTGTGACGGGTTAACAGCCGACCTTGTTGACGTGCCAAGGACAAGCGCACACACACATTTTCATCTGTGTGTGGCGTGTGTGTGTGTGTGTGTGTGTGAAAGAGAGAGACAGAGGTGCTGTGATGTAGGCTGGCTCGGTGGGACGCTCCGAGAGTTGCGCTCCAACATGAACAGAATGAGTAATGCGGCGAAGTGAGAACACCAGGTTCAGCTGTCTGGTGCCACTTCAGCATCAGCACTTAGCGTTCTTTTGAAGAACCATCAAAAACGGCTCAGCGTGCTCTCATCCTTTCCAGCCAGTTAGCTTTTTTTTCTTCGTGAACTCAGCTCTTTTACTGTGCTTCTGAGTTTTGACAGGCTGTCGAACGGCAGTCTCGTTTTTGCACGTCCTCTCCCACCTTTGGATTAAAAAAAAAAAACACACACAAAAAAACTCTCTCTCTGCAGGTACCATTTCCTTTGTGAGCTCCATTTCTGGCGCATAACCATCAAAAAAAATTCTATTAGCCCACAGCTTTGGCAGCACGATTATGACAAACAGAACCCCAAAAAGGCTCTTCTCTTGATAAAATCTGAGCAGAAAGCCGAGGCTCTTAGCAGGTGAAGGTTTACTGGATGTCCTCCTCACTGTAGGAGACGATGTGAAGGCTGGAAGGAAGAAGAGCTATGAGAGAAGATGACAGGCAAGACAGCAGGCTAAGAGCAGCCTGGAGCCTTAATACACATGGCTGACTTTATCTGATCTGTTCTTATCTGCCTGCTGCAGGATCCTAGTCTCCACACACACACACGCACACACACACACACTCCCTGGCAGCCTCTGTGTGAGTTTCTGTCTGTCTTGTGCAATCAACCAAGCCGAGAGGAACAGAATCAGAGCGAGAGGGCAAAGCGGGTCTAGGGCATTTACTAGGGCCAGTCATATGCCGTGTGCTAGAGTGTCAGTGGGCTAAGGCGTACCTCACAGCAGCTTTACTGGAACACCGTCAAGGTTCTTTCTCACATTCTCTCTCGCCTCTCTTTTCTCTCTCAGGTTTTTAGGAGGAAGGCTATTGAGCTGGGAGAGAAGTTATTGCCTGCTTTCAAGACACCCACAGGCATCCCCTGGGCTCTTCTCAACCTAAAGAGGTCAGTCAAATGTGTATATATATATATGTACACACACATACACAATTTCTCTCTCTCTCTTTAATGAATCTCAGAGACTTTTCAAAACCTCTATGGTTACTTTCTACATGTATGCATTTTTTCCTCTGTTTTCTGGTTTATACACTATTGCTGAACATTACTCTCAATGCAATACTCTCCTTTGTCTGTTTTATTTATCACGTATCAGTACTTTTAGAGTCCCAGTGTGTATAGTGTTCAATAAAAACCAGGGCTGTGGTCCATTCCGAAGTGATCATGACTATGCCCTACGTTCTCCAAAGGCTACACGCTCACATTGAGAACTCTGAAAGGCTCGCTAATAGCAATGACCATTTGGAACGCATTTCAACTGTATTTTTCAGATTATTTTTTTTGGGCAGTCCGGCAATAAGTATCAATTTGATAATGAACAGATGGACTAAGCAGCGAAAACTTTCTCACTCTGGCACTAGTTTCATTTTCCAGTCACAGCTCACTTAGTCCGATTTTGTACATTTAAAGACGCGAACAAATATAAATGCACGAGCTTGTTACTTGAGGTAGTGATAAAAACATGAAACCTATATTAAAGAACTTATTTTCAGCTGTTTTTAATTGCTTTTAGTTACAATGTACTACAATTAAATATAATATGTTTTGTACTTGGACCTCGCCTACGCTCACCGGTTGCCACAGCCATCCCGAATCTCTGGAGCGAAGTGTCCACCGGCGGCGCCCTTGAAGGGCCCTTTGAATTAAATGCTATTCCATGACTTCGGTTTGGAACGACCCTACAAATGGCTACCGCAGTGCTCTCCGTAGGCTTCATCACTTCAAAACGGACGGCACCGCAGCTGATCTTGTTGATCAGACCGATCTAAGAACTGTCCGGGCGTGGTCCTTAAAATGATAACTAGCACGCTTGATTGACAGCCCTCCGTCAGAACCAAACATAACACAAGCTCTGAGAACCAGGATTGTTCAACACTACACGTACCAACTTACTGAATTCTAGCGGTATCACAGTAGGTTA
Organism: Olivaichthys viedmensis; assembly: GCA_028565825.1. NCBI lineage: Eukaryota > Metazoa > Chordata > Actinopteri > Siluriformes > Diplomystidae > Olivaichthys > Olivaichthys viedmensis. The sequence continues at coordinate 8,014,538 of JAOUQW010000032.1, forward strand.
CGCTTGCTAGGTTAGCTTTTGCTCTCTAGTTTGCTCCGACTTGAAGGAAACCGTTCAAGCGGTACAAGCAACAACTTTTTGATTAAGGGTAAAGGTTACTCAAGTTTACACAATATTAGGATCCCCCACTTTATATCAGATGGGGAGAAATTCTGTGGAAATTTCCGACCAGGTGTAGACCTATTGCGTCAAGTTCGGACATCATCTCCTTCTCTCTTCAGTGTGTGTTTCAACGGTTGTTTGCACACTGAATTTAAATTTGGATGATTCCTTTTATTCAAACCACTGACCAAAAAAAACTGTCACCGCGAACTCAAGCTGTGCACACAAACTAGTAAAGTGTTTGTCTTACACACGATGCCTCACCAACCTTGAGAAGTTTGGGTTCAGCCTCAGAACAAGTCAGAGAGAAAAAAAAGAAGAGTGTGTGTGTGTGTGTGTGATTGTGCCTGTGTGTGTGTGTGTAAGCCTGCTTTTGTGCCGAAGGCCACCCTGGTTCCCGGCTGTTTTTCAGCATTTGAGCAAGAGTGTGTTTGTGCGAGTGTTTGGGGTCAGAGGTTCGGAGCTGATAAATGCGGAGTGACACTCGATCTGGAGCTGCGCGTCTTGTTCGGCGCTGGAGAGCTTTATTCGGGCGGCTCACAGCTTCAGGGGGGAAGGGCACGGGGTTAGTGTGCACTCTGGAGAATAGAGGCACGATAGAGGGCTTGATTGGCATGGGCAGTGCTGAATAAAACCCAAGTACCTCCGCAAGCAAGTGGGCAGCAGCCAGAGATATATGTGATAGTATGATTCAGCAGCTACTTGTTCTTCATACGAGGTCATGATATTGTTTTGTGTGTGTGTGAATAGTGTCTAATGCGACTGAACAGACTAATGACTAATGGCTTAGATGGAGATGGAGATGTCCAGCATTCCATTTTCCATAACGAGGACGTTTTCAGTGAGACCTTTTCCTCATGACCGAGCCATCTGCACTTATTAATTAAAAGAACGTCATTAACTAATTTGGACCCATGGTGCAAAATGAAGGGGGGGGTTTACCCTCGTTACGCCTGTTGAGGCATGTCATCCCTTGAAGCTCCATCAGCCATGCGGCTCGCAAACAGCAGCTGTTCTCAGACGAGCGGAAAAGAGCTCTTCACCCAGGTGGCCGAAAGCCAGCGCGACCTCTTGATCAACCACGCTCCCCGTCATTCCGAGTTGTTTTGACATGGATCAAAACTATTGTTATTTTTTGACTGGATTCTAATTTCATGGATATTTGCTGTAGTCCACAATGTGATGGAAAAGGCAAACTGGGCCTCCTGCCTAAATTCGGTGTAATGATTCAGTGTGCTAATAACTAGCTTCTGAACATGGCCTGCAAAACAGCTGCAAAAAAAATTACAAACATATTGTGGAATCATGTCATTCGAGTTCAGACACAGTCTGTCCACCAAAGACAGAGCCACCACTATTTGACTAAAAAGTTAGTCAATCCCAGTGATTTAAAGGATAAACAGGCTCATACTACAGAGAGAACCGTGCCATCAGAATCGGCATGGGACCAAACATAAGCATGACTCATAGAAGCTGATAACCGAGTTGGCTATAACATCTGGCTATACCCTCAGATCACATCTTCAAAAAAAAAAGCTAACCCAATCAACATGCTCTAATGAGTGGTTTAGTACAGGGTATGGACGTTGAAGAAGAAATTATACTAATTGTCTAAAATCCTTTTTTTCTCTCCTCATTTGTGGGTTCAGCAAGAGATTGGTTTGCCACTTAGCTCTACTTGTGCTCAAGACAATAATAAACCTTGTACACTCCTAGAAAAGGGTTCTTTAAGGGTTACTAGCTTCCTAAAGTGGCTATTTTCTAAGGAAAACACTCTGTTGGATTCTACATAGAACCTCTAAGGGTTTTCCCAGAGAGACAAACCAAAGAACTAGAATGCTAGATGTTTTTTTTTTTTTTCTAAGAGGACACTTATAGTGGTTCCACCATTGGTACAAACCATTGCAAGTGTCAGTATTCAACAAATGGACAGCTTAGAACAGGGGTGGACTTTTTAGCCCAAGGGCCGCACTGCTGTTACAGATAGCCAAGTAGCTGGTTTGATATCAGCCTGCTCTTTGCAGATTACTAGCATGGTTTAGTGTGTTTAGTAGAAAAATGCAGACAATGCAGAGTCCTATTTGGATAGGATTACTTTTACATGGGGAGGTGAGGTAACCGTATTGGAGTCCATGTTCGTAATTCCTGTATCTGGAAGGACTAGGTGTTTTTTTTCTTACCATAAAATAACCTCTAGAAATAACCCCATAGTAATATATATCCTGTCTGAATTGACATCTTACATATACAGACGGGTGACAAATGAAAGGAAAAAGCTGAATAAAGGAGTGCATCCACAGGACACGAGGGGTCACTGAACGCTTTGATGAGTATGAAAATTATGTAAATCATATGCTCTGGCCTTCGCAGGCACCAGATCTCAACTCAATTGAACACCTGTGGGAGATTTTGTAGTGACGTGTTAGACAGCAGCTCTCCATCATCATCAAAACACCAACTGAGGGAGTATCTTTAGGAAGAACAAACGGTTCTCCATCAGTTCCTCCAGTACAGTTCCAGAGACTTGTAGAATCTATACATTGAAGCTGTTCTGGCAGATCGTGGTGGCCCAAACACCTCACTAACACACTTTATGTTGGTTTTTCCTTTCATTTGTCACCCGTCTGTGTATAAGATTCTTTTGTACTTTTATCTCCCGCCGAAACAAAGTACTGGCCGAGTTTAAAACGCCAAACAATAAAATATTGTTCCAAAGGACTTGAGCTTCTGTAGTGATGCTTCTGGTGGCTTTAGATAAGCTATTGTGTTCGTAGAATAGGCATAGCATATATGTCCTCCAGGACAGTACTTAACTGTTAGAATAGTTCTTTAGATTGTATTCTTCAAACGTTGCAACACTTTACTTACCACTTTACTTAAAAAGTGATTTGCTGTCCATTCTTTGTTAAAAACTCTTCATTCAATCAACTGTCCTGTTCAATCCACTCATCCTGACGCCAGTTTCCTGGCAGTATCGGGGGGGGGACTTTCTCCAGCACTCCAGTGCCAATCAAATCAACATACCTGTGCCATCTAGCAGCAAGAATAAGAAAATGTAAGAAAAAACAAGGTGAAAAATGGCAAATATTGACTCATTTATTTCGGCCTTCAAAGGGGCGATTAAAACTGATTGGTGGTCCGGATTTGGCCCATACCTGGCTTAGAAGGTTCAGAATGGTTTCTCGCCATTGTAGACGAGCTGTAAAGTAGCATTTTTATTTTTATGATGACGTCCCAAGACTCTGATGAACCGGTTCGAACATTCAGTGTCTGACCCACTTTCACTGTAGACTCTCCCAATTTGGTCATTTAGCATAACCCAGTTTCAAAAGGCCAGAAGCTTTTTCATGCCAGCTATCATCCTCCTCCTCCTTTTCTGTTCCAATCCCGCGAGTAGCTGCAGTGAACCAATAATTTTACAGCAGCATGGCGCAGAACAGCATAACCTTGACCTAGATTTAATTTGGCCAAGACTGAGGGGCCCTGTGGGAGCTTTTCTTTAATCCTTCAGTCACAGAAAGAGCCAGCATATCACACACAAACACACAGAGAAAACGTGTGGCACATGTTGGGAATTGAACTTTTACTCAGTATATTACAACAGTCGATCATTCAATTTACATCATGTATCATTGGGGTAGATCTGACCACTTTTATTTTCCAGTCAACAGTGACCTAAGGCGAGAACGAGTCAAAACCAAGACTTGAACCAATTAAGTCCTAGTCAAGACCAAGACCAACAGGGGGGCGAGACCGAGATCAAGACCGAGATCAAGACCAAAGCCGAGACCGAGACGAACTGTAACTGGTTAGGTGTGCTGTGGGCATTTTATAACTTAAACGTGCATGATGGGGTCTCATTATGAGGTGACCTGTGCTCTAAGACCCACTCTACTGGTGCGAAGGAGGCTGGGATAGACAATAATTTCACTTTTTAGACATTCCATGGACTCTGCCGGTCTCAGGAAGAAATTTCAAGTCTCTAAGGCCGGGGTTATAAATGCAGCGTGACTACGTGTATACCACCGTGATGCGAGCGTCTTTGTTCACATTCTCGTTTGCGTAGTTTTCGTACATCTGGAGGTATAAAAACTCTGTCCTCTAGGGGGAAAAATACCTTATTCTACCACTTCCTCTGATTTTGCACAATCTTGTTTTATACGTACGCATAGTTAACAGCAAGTATAACCCCAGACTAAAAGTCCACCCGAGTGCATGAGAAGACAGAGACTATTAATATGTGGTCTCGAGTACTACAACGTACTATAACATTTTTGGGACATGAGAAAATTGCCCTGCCCTTCAATCAATATAGACAAAGGGTGAAAACCATTAATAGACACTGACTATATATATATATACACTCACCGAGCACTTTATTAGGAACATGTACACCTTCTCATTCATGCAACTATCTAATCAGCCAATCGTGTGGC
>JAOUQW010000032.1:8043989-8054253 GCA_028565825.1 Olivaichthys viedmensis
CACTGTCGCCTTTGGCTTGCTCATTAGGGATCTAGATCTACATCCGGATTTCTGTAAAGCTGCTTTGTGTCAATGTCCATTGTTAAAAGTGCTATACAAATAAAATTGAATTGAATTGAACAGTAAATAATTTGTGTTTGACTGGGTGTTTGACTGTCGTAGGATGGCCAATGGGTAATGAAAAATAACAAATTTTCACACAGAAAGTATGGTGTCAGAAATTGAAAAAAGACATAAAAAAAACAAGGGGAAAAAAATACCAAAAATGCCAAAATGAGAAAGAAGCCAAAGTCTTGGTAGCTAAACTGTGCATTCAATAACAGCACTGCCCTGAAGTCTATACATTTCACCAACCAACCTCCAGATGACTGAGCTTGGCTCTTTAAATAGGTACTAGCTAATCGGATCATACCATCTTTAGTTCAATTATTTTAACCATTAAATCAATCATAGATCACTTTTACAAAAAAACCCCAACCTAATTACCCAGTAAAAATATTATTCCATTATTTAAGCTAATTCCGTCATAGAAATATAAACTATTTACTTAAATTAAACAGACATAATCAAGGACTCCCCCACCCCATTCACAACACAATGCACAGTTTTGGCGGGAACTGGAGACTACTGTACATATCCCATGAGCCACCAGTGTTCAGGTCCTTTGACTCACAATGGAAGGCTGCCAACGCCATGGATGAAACAGGTTAGTGAGCACACACACACACACACACACACACACACACACACACTCATGATTTTAAAAGATTACTAAAATAAAATGCATGTGCTAGACATGGAAAGAACTTTAAAATGATCTACATGCACAGTTGGCACCCTGAATAATGTAAGATAATTAAAACTGTTAATATTTGTGTTTTCTAGAGTTCATAATGCAGGTGTGTTTGTTGATGTCCTGTAGCAGTTAAAAGCTCATGATGTTAACCTGAACATATCAATAAAAGTGGTTTAGACAGAGTGTAAAAGGTCTGTAAGTGAGTTTGTCCATGATTTATAGTCTGTATCCAGGAATGGATGTAAGCTCCATTACACGGACACTGTGTAGCTAGTTTGTTAAGGAGCAGAGGTTGCAACCAGAAGGCACAGCATCAAGCGGGAATCAACAGGTTGACCTTTAACCTAAGAGCGCAGTATTCAGTACACTTCAGTATTCCGTACTACACTTGATCTTTTTAATTAAACAGTAAAATAATAAATCACACTTGCCGTTCATGTATTAAATATAAACTGGTACTACTGTTATTTATTCCTTTTTCCATCAAAGCCGTTTATTAGGCCATCCATGCTATAATTTACCTTAAAATCTCAGTAGATAGTGACAGACCCCCTACATGACATGAAAATTATGGGTGGGGAAGATAGCTGAGATGCTAATGCCATGGGTTGGGGAAAACGTTTTGCCTTGACTGATTAAACATTCACGTCAGCATACAAGTTCATATAAGAATTCTCCACTTCAAATGTGAGGAAATGTATTAAATAGAAAGGTTTTTACATAGAGAACACAACATATTATTATATTAGATAACAAAGAAATATTAAAATGTAATTTCACTTAAAGCTCTTCTAGCTACCTTCTATAGCCTATAGCTAGAATCTAATATTTGTGATATCTCCGGACATGGTTGCGTCAAAATGCCATAATGTAGCTCGATAATCCCTCTAACTTGTTTAGCTCCATAAACAACCTTGAAGTTGTCATATAGTTAGCCTAATGTTAATCAAGGATTTTGAGTTGTTTCATGCATGTATGCTTGTCTGGTATAGTCCCTATATGTCCAGTAATGAGCCATTTGATATTCACGGGATCTGCTGCATTATCTTTGCAATCAGCAGTCTGTCAAACTAAGTAGGAATATTTTGCGCTACAATTTGCGTTATCATAGGCTGGAATGAGCAATGTGCATGTAATAGGTCTGTGGCTATGCCGGAAAGTCTCACATAAAGTCATCCCTAAAAATTGACAACCCTGGAGTGTGAAATGCAGATCATATATAAAAAATCACAGTCAGACCGATGCTAGCTAGATAATGAAGCTGGTGTTCGTCAGCTAAGTAGCTTACTGGGAAAGGGGTGTGTGCATGTAGACCTGGGCGCGTTTCCAAATGACAAATTCATAGATTTGTTGTGAGAGACTTGAATTGCATTTTTGGAAAATGTTTCCTTTCTGTTATGCTGTTGTGTTGTGGGCTAATGCTATCGTCATTTAATGTTGTGGTTTCCTACAAATCCATGTGATGACTGCACACTGTATAATTCTTCTTACAGCACCACGATGCATGCATCAGTCATGTTAACTATTACTCCATATCTACCAATAATAATACATCTATTTTAATCCTCTTGTTGCGTTTCATGTAAAGATTACTTGCTGTGTTTGTAGAGTCATCATTATCTTAACAGCAAAGAAAAATATATTGTGTTATCTATAGGTAGTACATGTAAAAAATTTAAATAAAAAGTTTGAAAAAAGGTTTAGTACATTGTTTAAAAAAAGAAAAATAAGCAACAACCATGCCTTGAATATCGGAATGCCTGTACTAACACTGTTCATGTTATGTGGCACCATGAGAGATCCCCAGTACGGAAATAGAAAAATTGCATTTCACAGTTTTGCCTGCCTAAACCATTTGAGGACCTGCAGCAGTGTTACACAATATCTCTGTAATCGTGAAAGGATTTCACCTTGATTGCGTTTGTAAAAGCAAACATCTGTAGCCCTGAAGCTGCCTTTTTACAAAGACACTTTATTTCAGGGTACTTTAAAGCAGTCCCATTTAGCAGACTTGTTTTATATATATATTTTTTTTAAAGTAAGGAACGAGTAAAAATGTATTTCAGAAAAATGAATGCAAAGGTGAATTATAAGGCCAGTAAAATCTGTATGGTTATTAGATTATTATTAAAAAACTTTGTAGAAATATCATGGTCTTTGGAACTCTCCCCTTGACCTGCTATAGCTTGTCTCAATTTGCAACTTGCTATCAAACAAAGGTATCTAGCATGTGCATCATAATAGATAATAGCAAAAGACAAATACATGGAGCTGCATTAACAGAATATGCCAGTATCAACGAGAGAAGAATTCATGGAAGGGCAAAATGGAGGGTTCTAATCTCTGCACATTACTGGGGTATGGTTTATTTTCCACGTCTCTTGCTGCACTTTCCCAAAATATGTCATCTATCTTTAAAGACAAACCCTTGCTACATTCAGTTTCTAGTGAAATATAAGTCTTCAAAATTGTTGCTGCAGAAAACCTTGCTGGATTACTTGGTTTTGTAAATACCATTTCCATGTGGGAACATCTAGATCTCTGAAACTCCCTCCTTTGCTGAGTGTTGTATTACAGTAAAAAGTTGTATTACAGCGACTCTTACTTTGGAAGGGGTGATAGTAAATCAACACTGCTAACTGTATGTGGCACAGAATTAGTTAGACATGACAAGGGTCCACAACAAATAAATTCTTGGATAGGCACAATGGAGGGTCTAAATCCCCTGGACATTACTGGGGTGGGTAGGGGTATTTTCCACTTCTGTTGTCATACATATGTCAGCCATCATTAAATACATCAAAAGAGAACAAAATGTGTTATTTAGTCAGAGCCAAAATACAGAAGCTGTATAAAACATTGTTTAGTCTCTGAAATACAAAAGTGTAAATTAAGAAACAGGATATAAGGTTACTGTCAAGGTCTCTGTTGAAGAATTTGAAAAAATAATAGAGTATTTTACTCTGTAATAGTACTTTTGGCCAATAGTAATCATTTTCCTTGACTGCTTCCACTCAGCTCTAAGACTTATAGATACCAAGAATGTCAGTCCTAGAGCTATGACTTTAGCCCACAATGTGATCAAAACTGGTCATTTTCTCTCATCCATCCCATAATTTACTGGACTGAAAAGCTTTATGGTCTCTTTTCCACTGTATTTAAATAAATGTCACACTTAGAAATGAAATCTCTCCCTCTCTCTTTTGGATATTTTACTCTGTTTTCCATAAATTGCAAGGGAGGCTTGGCCTGTTACCAGTGGCACAGGCAGGAGAGAACAAATGTATTTTCTTTGGCTCCAAAACTGTCCAGCTGAAATTAGCCGTGTATAAAATGTGCTGAATATTATGGACATCATACAGGCCAAGACAGACAGTTGGTCTCAAACCCCAGACCATGCTCAGCTGCTATCTTTCAAACCCTTCTAACGTTGGGCCTTTGCACGATGCCAGAACCTCCAGCTTGCCGAATCATAGCTTTAATTAAATCTGACAAGAGACTCAGGGGTCAGCTTTGATCCTGCTCCCAGACAAAAGGTCTGAGAGTCTGAAAGTATGCTTTAGCATTCATTAGAACACAGAGTGCTGTAGCAGAAGGCCAAGCAAATGGTTCTTTCATTTTCACCCTCGGTCAATGATACTAACTCCCATATTCTTCCATTCTTTTTCAGAAAAGTCCATTGCTGAGCCCATTGCTGAGCTCCACTCTGCCCCAAAAGCATTTTGTCATGGTCATATTAGAATCAGTCTTCCAAGAACTGAATTAAATTTCAATGCATTTATTAGCTAATAAATATGATTGTTGTCAGTGAAAGAAAATAAAGGAACCAGGAACTTATCATTTAATGTTAAGATGGCTCGAATGCTTAGCTTACAGCATAAATGAGCCTTAAAATGGGCTGGAGTAATTTTAAGATGAATGCCCTCTACTTCTTTACAATACTGCAGATCTGCCGGTATTGCACATATGTTTTGGTTAGTATTTTCATAACATGCTACTTTGATATTCTGACCTTGAATAGAGTATTAGATCTTACATACTGTGATACTGTAACTTTTGACTATGCAATAAGGACACAAAGCAAAGTAAACATCTAAGGAGCAAATAAGAAAATAAAATGTCTACAGTGTCTATAAATTTATACAAAAATACACAGTATACTGGATATAAAGAGTGAACGCTTTCCTTTAAATTTCTTCGAATTTTGAATATCAATTTTGAGTTTCACCTCCGATAGCTTCAGAAACACTTTGCTTGAACAGCTGATGAAGGACAGTCAATAAGGGAATGATCCCAAAATTTTTAAGGCAATAGCTTAAACTCTAAAGTTTGAAGTTGTACATGTACTGTACATGTATATATTGAATCATCATGATGCTGGATGCAAATCAACTTAGGAAAATGTACTTGTGCAAACATTGGCTGAATGAATGAATATCCATGACTGCTGACTCAGTATATGATTATGGTTGTTTTCTGAATACACTGTACATTAACTCCATGTGCTCTCCTTCATCTTTTCTGCCACAGAAGTGGAACTGGATATAATGAAGCATGGGTACAACAGTATTGCTTATTATTAGCGCAGACTTTGGTCATCTTGCTAAGCTCATGAAGAGAAACTGGCAAGGTGCATGTATCCATGGCACCATCCACCGAAGCTCATTCTGTTCGCCTGGCAAGTTGGGCGCTATTTATTCTCATGTGAGGCTATATTCTGATGATAGATAATGGAGTTGGAGGATTTGTGTGATTTCTCAATAGAATTGTGTTCTGCGGCAGAATAACATTGTCTCCTAGAGCCTGTAATTGAATTCTTAGGTACATTAAAACGTGCATAAATAACTAAATTATAGTGTAACACTTTACAATACTGTTCCGTAGTTAATAGGTAACTATGCAGGGACTAAGCAGGAACTAATGAATGGTGCTTAACAACATTTATTCAACACGAACTTGCACATTAAACACCGAACATGAACAAACACAGAGCGTAACACGGGGCAACATGACATTAACAATCATCCATACTGAAGACAGACACATGGGGATGCATATAGGAGTCACAAATGGGAAACAGCTGAGAACACTTAACCTGACTCATGTGACGGGGAAAGAGAAACAAAGAGAACGCGTAGCACTCTTCGCCATAGCAACCACCAAGCTTGGTCACGCACACCGCAACGCGGTGGAGGCAAATTGGTGTCAATGCAGTGCTGGACTAAGTCGGTGCACGTGCAGTTAGTGGAGTTGCTCCTTTCCTGTGGTTTAATCTCAAATGGCATTTTAGTGGCCATATAGTGCACTAAGTAGGTTCTACAACACCATTAAATTATACACTATGTAGTAAGGATTTATAGTAAAGAAAAAGCCATTTAAGATTCTGAGTAAAAATATGTTGAAGGTCACAGATTTCAGGTAGTCCAGGAAATGTTAAATCGAGCAAAATATCAGCGACACACAAAAACATTACTGTAGGTAAATAAATTAAAATTGTATGAATCACTTATGAATGTGCCTTTGCATGTCACTTTACTTTATGGACAGTAAATATGTTATGAGCAAGTGTTTGGCTACAATGAAGACAACTTTGCACAATAAAGTGAAACACATTACTAATGACTGAATTGTTACCGTGTCATTCTCCAGGAGTTAGTGATGAACTGGAACAGTATTGTAAAGTGAAACACATGGTACATCATTACTAATGACTAAAGTATTACTGTGCTGTTACTTAAAAGTTAATCTTTTACAACAGTTTTGAAAGTAAATTCATGGAGAATATTTGTTACTCATTGATACATTACAACCTTGTATTTTTGTAGGTTATTGTTGTTAATTTCTTTCTTTAGATCTTGACTGATTAAATAAAAGCAACACAACTACCCTCTGCCTCCTCTGAGGAGACATGTTTATGCTGACAATAATAAATGATATAGACATTTACATTTTAGACACTGAACTGTTTGAATAGGCCACAGTACATCCGTTAATAGTTCTGTGGAGGAAGGCAAGACTCAGCAAATGGGAATTACTGTTGATGTGATCAGTAATTAATCAGAAGTTATTATAAAAGTCATAGTTAGCTAGTAGTTCCTGCTTAGTTAATAGTGAACTACTCCAATAATTACTGAGTAATTAACCAATATTCCTTGGTAGTTAATAATAGTAACTTAAGTGGTAATGAAGCACTATTCATTCTTTCCTGCTTTGTGTCTGCATAGTTACCTATTAACTATGGAAAAGTATTGTGTATAATATAAGCATTACCAATTATAGTTATTTTATGTACAGTATCCCTACAGTCATTTTGTTGAAAAATTGTGTGTTTAGAATTGTTTACTTTTGCCAGTAGCCACACATTTTTGTGACATTATTGTTACCTGCACACCGCCTCGCGGCAGCAAGCAGCAGTTGCCATGGTGATGCTCGCCACATGCGATCTCCGAACTCTGTGCTAGTCTAGTCTGCCCTGTCTGATTGGGATCATTATTACCAGCTGTTCCTTTTTTGTGTTCCTTTTAAGTATCCCCGGGTTTCTGTCTCAAGTTGTCTTCTGTTGTGTTTGATGTCATGTTGTATAGGTTGTATGTGTAGTCTACATCTAAAATAAATAATGTTAAATGTTGATCGGCTTGCGCCTGTGTCCTGCCTCCACCCCTACTAACCGTGACAGAACCGAAGGCCTACAATGGATACAGCAAGCCGCTCCCCGTATCGCTCCGCGGGGCTCAAGGAAGATGCAGCCCGACTAGGAGCTGCGGGTAGAACTCGTGGAGTGCTGGTTTGAAGGCAGCAACGCCTTCATGGCGATGGTCTCCACCTGGGAGGAAAAGGACATGGCCAAACTCCGCCAGGAGGGCGAGGAGTGGCGGGCCCGGCATGACGAGGATGTCATTGCTCTGCCCCAGGGCTTTGGGGACGATGACACTGTCTTGCCTCCAGTCCCTGGCGAGGACGTTATCGTTCCGCCCCCGGGCTTTGGGGATGACAACGCCATCCTGCCTCTCGTCCCTGGCAAGGACGTCATCTTCTGCGCGTTGGGGGGTGTTCTGTCACATGCGCGCGGCGGTTGCCACAGCAACGCTCGCTGCATGCGATCTTCGAACCTGTGTTAGTCTAGTCTGCCCTGTCTGATTGTGATAATCATTAACAGCTGTTCCTTGTTTGTGTTCTTTTTAAGTATCCCCCTGTTTCTGTCTCAAGTTGTTTTCTGTTGTGTTTCATGTCATGTTGTATAGGTTGTATGTGTAGTATATGTCTAAAATCAATGTGCTCAATATTTATCGGCTTGCGCCTGTGTCCTGCCTCTGCCACTACCAACCATGACAATTATCTAAAATCTATTTATTTATTTATTTTTAAAAAGATTTTTCAGTGCTTATGTAATTTTTTTTCTAACTCATATTTTGTAACAATAAAAATGTTCGACAGCAGCCAAACGCTGAAAGGTCATGGATAATATCAGACAACTAAGAAATAAATAGCATTTTACTTATTTTTAGTGAGCCATAACTCCAACATGAATGCTGTGGTACTAACAGATTTATTCTGTTTGAGTCTATGTAACATTCTGGGAACACAAACCATCATAAACACAAATGCAAGCCAACTCGGATGAGATGATTTGCACCTCTTCCAACTCACTACCTTATTGGCAGCCTATTTTCATCAGGGGCAGTGCTATTGAAATATTCTCTCTGCATTACATTTTAGGAAACAAGAGACAAAAGAGAGACGGAAATCACTGAGAGCGCCGACATAAAAGCTGATGGAGACACTTGAAATTGAACAAGGGATGTAATTGTTTTACCAAAAGAGTGGGAAGAAACATGACAGCAGGAATGGAACATGATATCCTGACATGCCACGAGTATAGACCCAAGATTTTTTATAGTCAGAGGTCATTTGTTATTCAGCTTTTTTTTTTTTACTCATTCATTTACATACAAAGAAGAAAATGGGATTTAAAAAAAAAAACTATGCTCTGGATTGTCTTTACAGCTCCACTCTGTCACTAGACACTAGACATAATATCACAGTATATCAAATACCTGCTTATCAGCCTATCTGTCACAGAGCTGCACTGGAGTACGAAAAACAATTCAGCGGAAACTTGAGAAGTGTGTGTAGTATATTTTCTCAAATATGCAGTCATTAGTATGTTCATTATCTTATAATATGTCTATATAGCATCAGGTGATGTTATATCTTTAACATGTCCATACTGACTTACATTGAATGATCTATGAGATCCTTAAGTATTGAATTTTTGGCACACCTTTTACAAGAGATTGTCTCAATGCAGCTTTACAGATAGAGTTGTTGAAAACGTCCTGCTTGTAGCTGTCACGTATCTGCCAGCATCTGCCAAGGAACACACACTACATCTCCCAGAATCCTCCAGTCACTCCCGCACCACATGACACATCACTTGACCTGCTTCACTGCTCACCTGATCACTAAGCACAGACACCTGGTTCTCATTACACCACACACATAAATACCTGGACTTTACACATGCACACTGCGAAGTCTTGCTCCTAGTTTTCTAGCGACGTTACTAAGCCTGTTACTCTGTGTGTTTATCCCGTTAATGACCTCTGCCTGTGATTCCGATTTTGTCTCTGCCTTTGTCACCCTGTTTGCCGATCGCCTGACCATTGCCTGCACCTCGACTCGATTTCTGCCTAGCCCTTTATGTATGTTTGTTTGTATCGCACTGTAAATAAACCTAGCACTTGCATTCTAACCCAAACCTGCATGTGTATGTGTGAGCACCGCCAGGACAGAAGACTTCTCCAACCCTGGATGCAGCGGGTTTTGGACAGAATAACCAACCTAAAATAGACACAGCAAGCCACAGCCCAAGAGCAGCCAGCTCCAGGCTGAACTCGCGGAGCATCGAGGCTGGTTCAACCGCAGTGTGGCCCTCCTGGCAGTGGTCACCACATCGAGGCAGCCCCTCGCCACCTGGGAGGAGAAAGGCATGGCCGGGATCTACCAGGAACGTGAGGAGTGGCGGACCCGGCTCAACTTTCTGGTCCCCTTCATGGTGTCGCTCGTCGAGCAGCAACAGGGCTCACTTCCTGCTGTGCCGCCTAACATCCGCGTGGCACCACCCGGATATGAACGTTGGCCCCACAGGGCCCCCCTTTGGAGGCCGGTGTTGGTACTGCAGGAGCCGCGCCTTTGAGGGGGGGGGTTCTGTCACGTATCTGCCAGCATCTGCCAAGGAACACCAGCTTAGTAAAGTTGAGGAATGTGTAAAAGACATTAGACACTGGATGCTGAGTAACTTCCTCCTACTTAATTCTGACAAGACGGAAGTGATTTTATTAGGGCCACAGGCAGCTAGAAATAAGCTTTCAGATTATGTGGTAACTCGTGCTGGCCTTTCAGTTGCGTCATGTGCAGCAGTGAAAGACCTTGGTGTGATTATTGATGCCGGTCTCTCGTTTAAAGCTC
>JAOUQW010000032.1:8054353-8065147 GCA_028565825.1 Olivaichthys viedmensis
ACAGCAGAAGGCCACGTCGGGTTCCACTTCTGTCAGCCAAGAACAGAAAGCTGAGGCTGCAGTGGGCACAGGCTCACTAAAACTGGACAGTTGAAGACTGGAGAAACGTAGCCTGGTCTGATGAATCTCGATTTCTGCTGAGGCACACAGATTGTAGGGAAGCAGAATCCTATGTAAGCGTAGAACGGTTCTCTGAAAGTTCTGGGATTTGAACTCACAACTTCTGGTTACTAGCCCACACCAACATCGTCTCACACTTGCAAATTTGTAATAAATTTGTGGTATGTAAAGACACAAAGGTTAGTGTTAGGGGAGGGATTTAAGTTTGTAGCTTTTCTTACAACTTTATTCATATGAAATCGAACTAATTCCAACTACGTCGCTCTGGCCTAGCACTTCAGGTTGCCAAGCACCAAAAACCTGAATTGTAAAGCTTCGGCAATTCCCTATCATGCATTGAATTTTTGAACCCTAACTGCTCTGTGGTTGCTGCCAAAACATTAATGGATGGGTTACCCCATAATACTGGAACAGCAAACAAATTAAACAGTATTATGAGCCATTACTGTGCCTAATATGAACCTCTTTTTTGCGTCTCAAAGCTGGAGGGGGCGGATGTGCACTCATTGAGGCTTGTTATGTTGAGCACACCTGCTGGGGATTAGCTGGGCTTTGAAGGCCTGCTATGCACACCTGCTGCTCCTGATGGAGACATGCTGAGAGAGATAGAGAGGGAAAGCAAGCACCAAAATGAAATGTGCATTTAAATGAAAAAAGCTCTGATTGTAATTAAAAAAGTAAAAACAACATGGAAAAACATCCAGAACTCCACACATGTAAAAGTGTGAGGAAAGAGTAGCATTCTGTTCTCTCATTTTGTTGCTGTAGTTTAAATTAAAGGCATGGTGTAGCTTTTTTGCTTCCTCTTCCCCTGAGCTTTGTTTTCTTTTGTCTTCTATCTAGTTAAATCTCATTTGCTTTGCATTAGGCATTGTAAAAACCTGTAGTTCCCAAAATTCCAGATGACTCCAGGTTGTAAATAATTAAGATTGGAGGATAATGTGTGGCTTGGGTTTGTTTATTGTAAAACACTAAAATCAGTGTTACTAAAATCAGCAAAATCATTAAACCATCTGTTTGCCCTTCTGCCATCAGACAGGCCCTATAAGACTATTTATTTACACTTCAAGACTCAGGAACAGCTTCTTCCCCAGGGCCAACACATTTCTAAATCAGACTCCTAGAAACAGCCAAAAACCGCCAGCTGTATCACCTCACACTCACTGAACTGATAAATACCAGCAACAGATAAGCTAACAACAGCAAATAACACAATGCTACATCATCATGTGCAATATTACTTTACTAATCCTCTGCTCTACCACATACTGCACTCGCATCTCCATCTCTGCAACTACACAGTGTGAACACTTAGACATTTTATGCAAATACAAGAGTAAAATACCTCACTGCTATTCCCACCAAAACTTTATCACTTCAATGGCCGCTGTAGTGGTACATTGTGCAAATCTGCAAAGTACAATATTTGAATAATTTATATGAATATTGACGCACATGAACTGCCTTTGTTAATCCATTTTCATCTTTTATATTTCATTATACCACAGCGCTGTTGAATTCTCGTTTCTGATTGGTCAGAAGGTGTTGATTTAATTTTCTATAAAATTGTTGATGAGAGAGGTCAACGAAGAATGGCCAGACTGGTTCGAGCTGACAGAAAGGCTACGCTAACTCAGATAACCACTCTGTACAATTGGGGTGAGCAGAAAAGCATCTCAGAATGCACAATGCGTCGAACCTTGAGGCGGATGGGCTACAAAGGGAGGCCCTACCCAGTATTAGTATAGTATTCCTAATAAAGTGCTCGGTGAGTGTAGTTAATGTTTTGGATAGTACAAGATCTTTGCTAATCAAAAATGTGCGCAGTGAGAGCAGTGCATGATGTATGACTACTCATGCTAATGTCGGCTCTGCAGCTACAGTTCATCAAGATGAGCTACTGCTGCAGTGTACAGGTGGAATTTAACCTGAGAGAATTTCCCCAAAGTGTGGAGATAATGATGGGGTGGTAGGGCGAGTAGCGCTTTGAACACACGCTCTCTCTTTCTTATCTTAAACCAACATTCAGATATTTGAGCACAGTAGAATTTAACTTATGCATCTTCTGGGAGACACATTTAATAATTAATTTGACCAAAAATGAAATTTAGACAATCTTTACCCCAAATGCAGTTTGGTGTCCTTATAGCCTGCAGTTTAGCGTAATACGGTTTCATAAAACAGCAGAATAAGTCTGTAGTAAAAAAAGAAATTAAATATTCAAATCAACCTGGAACTATGTTATTATTCAAATAATTCCAACGTACAATTCCGCCTTCAATCTTTGGAAATCTGAACGCAATAAATTATACCCGAGTCTGATGCTTGCACAAACTATTTGCTGGGAATTAAGTAAAAAAAAACAAAAAACAGTTTTTAGCCATGTGGTATACTTTTAATGATTTAGACATGCAGTTTGCTTTAAGGTTGACTTACTTGTTAGCTAGATTAGCCCTATAGCTCCTGTGCAATAGTAAAGAAGCAAACTTCAGAGACCAAACATGTCTTGGCTGATCAACTACATTTGAGGTAAGAGGAAAATGATGTCAATTTCATTTTTGGTGACCTTGAAACTTTTTGTTCCTCCATCAAGGTTTTTCTCATTATGCACGTGTAATACTCACAATAATCGTCAAACACCGACAGTAGTGGGCAGCTGTGAATACATCGTCATTGTGTTTATGTAGAAGATTTATTTTAGTATGCAATATCTCTGATATTATTCTAGTAAGCCCAACATTTTAACATCCTCTAATGCCGCACCTATTATTTTCTCTGCAACATGCTGCATCCCCTCAGAGCAGAAACGCAATGGACCATTACACTAACCTGCTATATAATAATCCAAAAACAGAAGCTATTTTCTCAACATTTTCCCATAAGCATTCTACATTGTATTTCCAGTTACTTTGGTGTCCCAATCTTATATATCAATCTAAAAGTGATACCAAACAAAATAGAACACTGTTAATGAGGTTACATTATGAAGAAATGTATGCTATCAGGCTTTTCTTAGACTTTTTAAGTTTAACTCTATATATAGCATCTGTAGTGTGTGTGTGATTTCCACAGACAGGAATTTCAAACTGCTTCCCTGTACCAAGAAAAAAAAAACCTAAAAAGCCTGTTTACTCCAAACGCACCTACAATGGAAGTCTAAGGGCAGTTATTGAATGATAACTTCATGATTTCTTCAAAGGTGTTTGAAAAAAAAAGAAGCTCTAATTCTGTATAATTTGTTTTGTTTTTTTCGGGGTTTTTTAGAGGGAAGAATTTGTTTTTACCAGTGTATTCGTGTGGGTCTGATGGTGCTTGGAAACCATAAAACCTTCAGGAAAGTGTTGGAAAGTTGGATAAAACTCCATAAGAACAGCTTTGGTAAGACTTTCCCTCATGTCTGTCTCATCCTAACACCTTTATTGTTCCAGTGTAACGGTTGTAGTTTTGAAATTCAGTTATATAGTTACATATTTTAAACATTCTTTGACGCAATTCAACAACTGCCCTTAGACTTTCATTATAAGTGAGTTTGGAGTAAACAGGTGTTCTGTTCTTACCTCAGTACAGGGAAATGTGGTGAAATTCTAGTCCGTAATCGCGCACACGCTATATATACAGTCGATAAATATTAGGTAGAAAAGAAACGCTGGAGATATAAACATGCTTACATCATGAAATAAAAATAAAGCAACATTCCAGCTTGAGTAACTGGCTATTCATATAAACTCAATATGCAGTTCAGTTTAAAATAGAAAAACACGTGAGAAATGCCAGAGTTCTTTCTGTTGATGTTCTGATGCTCAGTGCGGATGAGTAGCTGTCAGTACAGTCGCTCGCTCTCACGGCTGCAGAAGTCTTTTACGGCAGTTTGAGTGAAAACAAGAGAATGTGCTGTGACATCACGCAGACATCAAGACACGGAGAGCCTACTCTCGATGTCACTTTCACACTGACAGAATACACAGGAGAGCTTGGCTGAAAACCCAGGAACAGAAATAAGACATTAATCTTCAGTGCTCATCTCCAGTCACAGCTCGTTCTTCAGTTTTGACTCAACTCGGCATAAAAAGCTCCAGCAACAGTGGGAGAACTCGAACTGCCAGGCCTTCCATGCTAACAAAGTAGAGCCCTGTGATTTCTGCAATTTGAAGAACACTGACGGAATCATAGATCTGAGATATAAAAATGAATTTCAGACATAAACATGTGTGATTTTTAGAGATTTCGATGATAATACTACAAAAATTCTTGACATATTGCACATTTTGAGCAATTTGTGCTTATACCATTACAGCGTTCAGGACCTCCAGCACCTACACATCAGTAAAGTCATGTCAGTTAGCTAGCTGCATGGAACTAACGGGAATAATGTTGCAGTAATTAGCACAGATACTCCAAAAACTCTAAGAAAAAAAAAGAAAAAGTAATCATAACTACAGAATTCAGGGCAATTATGTTTATAGCATTCATTAGCTCAGCTCACTCAGCACCATAGCCTTCATTGAATTAGTGTTTTCATACAGTAAAATGGGTAAAAATCCAAAAATCTGAATACTTAAACAAATGAAATTTTAGAAAACTTTGAACTTTTGGGGAAAAAAAGGATTTTGTGGGACTCTAACAAATGCTGCCACTTCTAAAGTAGTAACTAAGTCTTTTTTATGTAAGTGCACCGCTAATGTTAGCTAGTTAGCTAGCCTTATCTATTTTGGTATATTCCTGACATTTCCCCCTATTGTAAAAATATACATAGTGCAATCAACAGTTGAAGATTAACACCAGTGTCTATAGCCTAATGAGTAACTTGTATTTATAAAAATACAGAATTTACCCACCATCAACCACTAAAACTGTCCTTTCCTCCGTCATGATGAATGGGTAAAGATCAGTAATATGTCAGAAACCCGGGTATCACAATTGTTTCAAATTTACTTGTAATTGGGACTTGAAAGAACGTTCATGTGCAATTTTTAGGTGGGGAACTCGTATTTACGGTAATGAAGGCAGCATTAGCATTGCTACATTGGTACCATCTCTTCAGTTTGGTGCCCTCTTTCCTTCCAATAACTGCTACATAATACTGGTACATGCTATCTGTGAATATTGTAATTGTGCATTCAGATTTTTTTCTGCGCATTTCACCAACAATTTGTGTTTAATCTTCACATAATAACAATAAGCTGTGTTTTACCCTCAATTCCCTTTAAATCAATCCATCCTTTCATTTTGTTTCCTTCCTTCCTGTATTGGTCTTCCTGTTTGTGCAATAATCCCTCGTCTGAAGAGATTACTAAAATGTCCTCGGCTTTAAGCAATGCAGGAAAGATGGCAGAGAATGACAGAAGGCAAACCTGTGTATGGCTATTTCATTAAAATGACCCATACAGCCAGCAATGGCCTTCATCTTTCCAAATCCGTGGCGTAGCTGACCTACATGAGACGCCCCCTCAGGACAGAACGTGGCTCTTGTGTGAAGCCAAAAATCTAGTTGGCTATTTTTAATGCAAGGTCGTCTTATCAGCCCCTCTCCCTGTGGCAAGCTGCCGTCTCACATTAAAGTCATATCTGCCGTCTCAAGAAAGAGGCCCCCGATATACAAAAGAATAAAAGAATTGGAAAATCTTTTAAAACCTACCGAGATCTTTTCTCCAATGCTCAAGAGTGTGCTTCACTGATTCCTGAACAGGACCACAAGTTACCTAATATTTCCACAATTTTTTGTCAAAGAAAGTTAAACAGGCGTGTGGTGTTTGCTGGTTTCGGCACTTAGCGTTAACTAAAACTAATGGACTCGGCTTGATTTTGGAATTTTGCAAGTACTTTGATTAGGACCGCAACAATCTAATGTTTTCATTTTCAAATATTCTACCAAATACCAAATATTATAATAATATTTTATAAGACAGGAAAGGGAATGTTAAATTTTAATGATTTAAAAATCAACCATAAAACCATAAAATTTATTTAAAAATAAATAAATAAATAATTGGTAATAAATAATGACCTTGCACACAGACTTGCACATACAGTACTGTGCAAAAGTCTTAAGCACTCTAAGATTTTAAGATAAAATGTCTTCTGCATTAGTGTGTCAGTAGAAAAGAGCAAATTTAAGATGTCCAAACATTCATTTTACAAAAATGTAAATGTTATAGAAAATTTTTCAGTCGTTTATTTTATAATTAAAGACATTTCAAACCTTGAAACCACAGAGAATAAGTATAAATTTCTACCTAAACTCAAATGGTACATTTGCATATGCATTTCTGTCATTGCTGAATACTATATGCTCTTTAGAAGTATCCCGATTTTAGTATATATGCTGCTTTATATCATAGGGTATATGAAGTGACGTGAATAATTACAATATAAAGGGTCTTTTCTTTAAAAAGCCTCCAGTGTGTGAAGCTCCACTGCCCACTAATTGAGTTTTATTACCTTTGATTTCTAGGTGCATGTACTGCCTGCATGCATTTCTGCATCCAAATGAAATCAAGGGAAAGGAGAGTTAATTTCACGCAAACCTAATTGTGTTCGTTGAGGCAGCTGCTTGAAAATTTCCTTTCTTAAAAAAAAAAAAAGAAATAGTAGCTCTTATGCTACTTTACATTTTGAAACTTATAATCATTCCAAAACTGATTAGGCTAATGTTGTAAGAGTGGAAATGTGGAACCATCCACGATTACTTAGAGTTTAGGAAGTTCAACATCTGCCAAATGAATACATGATAGAAAGAGTGAAGAGTTTCTAACCAGTGCTGAATACCAACAGTCAAAACTCCTCAGACTGCACACATTTAAATGATTCCTCAGTGAGCATTTTGTCATCATTTAGTGATCCAGTCTGACCAGACCTCTGCATAAGCACCAATTAAGATAACAACTGACTCCTTGTCTTGTACTAATGGCACACAATCAAAGCCTCCTGAAAGAGTTTAACTTTTAACCAAAGCTTTATTAACTATAGTTAGACAAAACAAGGAGATTTTTGAAAGACTTTGAGTCATTCACATTAATGCTTGCATTGGACATATATACAGTTAAGTGCATAAGTTTGCATTCTTTTACACTCTTAGAAAAAGCTTTTCCTCTTTTGTTTGCTAAAGAGGGTCCACTTGGAACCCTCTCTGATAGAGAACCTTCATGTAGGGTTCTACATAGAACCTTCATAGAAAGGGTTCTGAACAGCTTTTGGATCTTCAGTTGTAATATTCACCCCCTATTTTTTCTTGACACATCTGTTATAATGGTGCTAGATGTTATACACAGCCTTCTTTAAATCAGGTCTAGAGGCCGAGAGGGTCATGCCAAAACTTTTTCCCCTTGGTTCTTTGCAAAATATATTTCTGTTGAGTTTGCCTTATGTGTTGGATTGTTGTATTGTTGCAGGATACATCCACATTTTCATTCTTGGCATTCTGATTTTTTTTTTGATAAATTTTAGGTGAAATAGAGGCACATTCTTTGAAAAATAGGTTAAATCTGGAACACTAAATGTTTATTTGGATTGTCCCTCTGGGGGAACTCTTAAAGGTTCTATGTAGAACCCTACAACCCTATAACCCTTTTAGTAAGATAACAACCCTTAACTGTCCAAAGACCCCTTTGAGGTACCCTTTTTTCTAAGAGGGCATATTTTCCTTTTCTTATTTAGAAATCATGGGCGTGCAAACTTTTGCACTCAACTGTATAGCGTACCCTCTTAGAAAAATAAGTTCAATCTACCACCCTAAAGGGTTCTTTGTTTTGTCCCTCTGGAGAAACCCTACAACAGAGTGTTTCCCTAGGGTTCCAAGTAGAACCATTTCAGGAAGCTAAGATCCCTTAACTATCAAAAAAAAAAAACTTTAGGAACCCTTTTTTTTAAGAGGGTATATTTTCCATTTCTCATTCAGAAATCATGGGGGATGCAAACGTTTGCACTTAACTGCATAGTGTACACTCTTAGAGAAAAATAAGTTTTATCTAGCACCCTAAAGGGTTCTTCGGCTTAGCCCTCTGGAGGAACCCTTAAAAGGTTCTGTGTAGATCAATACAACAGTGTTTCCCTATGGTTCCAAGTAGATGATTCAACCCTTAACTAACAAAGGACCCCTTTAGGAAACCTTTTTTCTAAGAGTGCAGTGATTTATTATCGTTTACAGACTTTTTATGGTATTTTTTCTTAAATATAATCAGAAATTCAGTGTTGCACCAAAGTCATTATTTTTACCTCCAGCTACATCAGTGTTTTTCTTGCACAAGTGTGACATTTATGAACTACACAGTGCACATGCACAGACAGAGGAGTAGAGGTAGAGCGAGAGGAGTGGAAAAGAAACAAAGCATGCTTCAGCATAATAATGAGCTAAAACACGACCAAGCTAATTTGTTGTTTATTACAGAGCTAATTGAATCATGTTACATGCATTTAGGATAAATCCTCTAAACATCGCCTTGTCTCAGGATCACCAAACATAATTAATGATATTATGATTAGCAGTGAGATTTATTGAAGGCCAAGGTTTGTGGTAGGTATACTGTATGTGGGTGTTACTGTATGCATGTGTCCAGTCATATACTGTATAAAATAACATTTAAAATGTTTTTAAATGGTTTTCTAGTCTCTGCATTTTAAATATAGACTAATATGGAAACCTTTTAGACCATATTAACAATATATTTGTCCCAGAGCCTTAAATAATGTATGCAAGAAGTTTGTGGCAGGCAGTAAAATTTCAGTAATATACAGCACAGTCCTGATTCATGCCCTTAACAAAGCGCCGAGAACATTCCTGCCATTTCCATTATCAACGACCGCATGCAGTGTGATATAGTCTGCCCATCAGCCTTCTGGCAGGAACTCTCCAACCTTCACTCAGCTCCATTATTATGATGAAGAGTGTGACTCTGAACAGCTCCGGTCACTTTTTCCATCTAATGCAGCCTTGCTTCCTGCCACTTGCCAGCATTAATGCTTTAGTCTTGGAAGCTTCGTGACTTTCTTCCTCCATTTATGTGAAAAGTGCTGTACAGGTGCCAGGTTATTCCCCTTCATTAAACAACACTGTTTACATTTTGGCTATGAATCTCATATAGAAATGGAATATACTGTAATATATTGCCAATATATTCCTAAATATAAAGAGAATGTATAACCCTTTTTCTGTATGGGAGTACAGTGAACAATAAAATCACAAAATAAACACTAGGTTTAACAAGTCAGTTTTATTGTCATCCCATCCATATACACATATCCTGGATACTGTGGATGAAATATTGATCCTCCAGGACAATGTACATAACATTGTAAACCAGCATATGAGGCTATAATAGCATATAAAGAATAGAGATAAGTGAACATAGCATTTGGAAAGACAGTCCTAAGGATAGTCCAGAGGTCCAGGCATTGTTTGTTTATTTAAGGTGGGTTGTGGGGTTTTTTTTAGGCCTCGTATAGACAGTTAAAGTGTGTGATGGGAGGCTTTAGGCCTTATACGGTATATTCGGTTAAGGTACTGTATGTGATATGGGGGAGTTTTGCCTCGTATGTTCATTTCAGGTGGGTGATGTTCGGCTTTAGACCTCGTATAGTCAGTTGGGGTGGGTGATTGGGGTCTTTAGGTCTCATGTTCACTTAAAGTGGGTGATAGGGGTTTTAGGTCTTGTATAGTCACTGAAGTTGAGTGATTGTGCCTTGTATGTTCAGTTTGCATCAGTGTTGGGGGGCTTTAGGCTTCGTATGTTCAGCCTGACAGTGTGTGTGTGTGTGTGGAAATTGGTGTGAGTGACATACAGTAAGGCTAAATTCTCAGGTGCACAGCAAATCATTGCTACCGTTTAAGCCTTCATAATGAGCAGCCTCATTCTGACCTTTTTTCTTCTTCACTAATAGGGAAATGTATTAGAAACGGTTGGCATGAAAGGGAGAAAGGTTTTGATGGAGGATAAGCACAGGTCCATGCAAAGCCTTAAATACTCTGAAGCAGGTCTGTACCCTATAGTTTAATCACTGGCAAACCTATTAAACTGTCATGTTCTGGTTGATTGGACAATTCTTCAGAACGAGTCAGATGGATGATTATTTCCATCGCTATTTCCTTAAGCTAAAACACTGTGTCCAGAAAACAAGCAAAGCATCAAATGACTTTATCAATTGGGTACAAACGGGGGAAAAACTGCTCTTTCTGTGCTGCTTGTTCCCATGCTGTCTGTCACGAATGGATGGAGCTTATCCTCCCAGCCAGGAACATTTTGATTACTTTTCATTCCATAATTACTTTTCAGAAAACAGTAAAGTTGCTGTATGACTGATAGAACGTACAAACAAACTCCCAGAGGCAAAGTTGAGATTTTTTCTTTTTCATTGTTGCTTTCATGTACTGTATGTCTGGGGTAAATTTACACAGCAGGGTAAAACACTCACTTATTAGCATATGGTCATTTGCTGAAATTTAAATATACATAAATGTGATTCAAATTCGAACATAGAAGATTTTAGGCTCAGGCCTTCAGTACATTCTGTTCTGCTAATAGAACTACAGTACTGTACAAAAGTCTTAGGCACCCTACATTTTTTAAAAATTATATATAAACCTTGTCTTAGATGTTTATTTTATGTCTTTTGCATTACGGTGTCATTAGAAAGAGCAAATCTTAGATTTTAAGACATTCATTTTCCAAAAAGTTAAATGTT
>JAOUQW010000032.1:8065247-8095379 GCA_028565825.1 Olivaichthys viedmensis
GGGAGAGAAAGAAAGGAGGGAGGGAAAGAAAAATAAAAAAAATAGAAAGGGAGAGAGAAATAAAAAGGAGGGAGGGATGAAGAAAAAAGATGAAGAGAGAGACTGTAAAGAAATGCAGCAATTTCTATACAGTCTTCGTGCCAAATGGATACTATGGCTGCCAAATCTAATCACTGTGAGTGACACACACACACACAGTCATACACGTAAAGAGAATATGTAATACCCTACTACCACAATGACTGACTGATCAATTCCAGCTAAGTGCAACTCAAATCTGCTGCTATACTTCTAACTGGCCTCAACAAATGTTATTATAATATTATAATCAATATAATCTATTATTCCATGGCCACGGAAAATACTCGGTTCTGATTGGCTGGCTCCATTATTGTCTTAGAGCGAGACACCGCTAACGGTCAAAGATTGTAATCACATCGAATCAACTAAATCAGTGCTCTTCATACTATCGCTACATTGAAATAGGCTCGCGTGTTCACCACAACGCTGTGATATGCTATGAGACTTCGGAGTTGAAATTTTCCAGTTGTGGCGCAATGTTGATGTTTGTCAATATGGTTGAGCCCATAGAAGTTTGACTAGCGGTTGACGCTAAGTGTAATTACAGTGTCATTTGAGTCATATTGAGTCTTTTCTTAGTACCAACACATCTGAGGAAAATGTTGATGTTCCCCACATATTCTGTCTTGCTTCCACAGTCACCCTGCCTTTACATCGTCTGTAAAAAAAAAAGAAAAAAAAAAAGACCTAATGGCTGTGTGCTAGCTAGCTAAATCAATAGCCTCAGTCATTAGCTAGCTAACTTTACTCTTAGAAAAAAGGGTTCCTCAAGGGGTCTTTGGATGGGTAACGGTTTTAGCTTTATAAAGAGGTTCTACTTGGGACCTTTTCTGAAAGCAAAACCCTCTGTTCTAGGTTTCTACATAGAACCTTCCCCCAGAGGGACAAATCGGAGAACTGTTTAGGGTGATAGATTTATCCTTTATGTTTTCTAAGAGTGAACCGCAAGCATGTTAGCCTTCCAGTGTCAGAAACATGAATTCACAAATTTCATTTAAACGCACCATATGTAACCATGACAACAATCATGAATAACGATTCAGTATAGGCCTGTACGTACGCTCCACTAGTTGCGAAAAATATTACCAAAAATGAATTAGGCAGAAAGGAATTATTTAAAGGCTACAGTGCATGAAAATGTTTCAATTAAAAGCATCAAGAACGGAGCGAGATAATGCCCACCTAGATGTAACCATGACAACAATTGTGAGTTTTCACATCATCCAGTTTGAGTAAGCAAATCATTTACACGGTCCGTATTTTAAACGCTGGTCAGTGGCCATGGTTTAATGGAATGGAATGCAATTTATTGTCAGGTACAAGTACAATGAAATTTTTGAAGTTTTGCGACTTTTCAAGCATGATGCTTAGTGTTAGTCAGAAATGCATAATCATAGCTAAGCTTAAAAACATCCTTAGTTTTAATAACCCTAGGAGGCACTTTGCAAAAGAAATAGTATTAATTAGATACCCCAGCCACAATGAGCACTTATAAAGTCCCAATGCACAGTCAGTGAGATTTATCATCATCGGTGCCTTGAGCCGAGCAGCCTGCTAGCTTGTGAGGAAGACCTGTGGCAGATAGGGCCTATGGCTAAGACTCCTCAGCCTGGCCTGTCCCGTAGGGTATCTGTTGTTTCCTCTCGTAGCGCCGTAGGCTTCGTCTGCCTGCCGATGAGATAATCCAGGAGATAGAAAAGTCTGTGAGATTTGTCCCATTGTACAAGTACGATGAACCAAATGGCCTACTAACTTGGAAGGAAGACGCACGGCAGATCGGGCTTGCGGCCCAGATACCTTAGCCTGGCTTGTATCCCATCCTGTAGCCTCGCTGTTGCTTCCCTTGTCAGTGCCACTGGCTTGATCTGCCTGCCGGTAAAATAATCTGGGGGAGTCGATGTTCCGTCAGGGAGCCCGACCTTGAGTACATGCAGACAGCAGATCAGCTCCATTCATCTAAGAACTGAGGTGAAAGCCTCTGCCTGCATTGCTTTGATGTAAAAAGGGCTCCCAGTAATTCCTGAATAAGTTCTCATGTCAGCTGTGGCAGCAGCTGTCTGACTAACTGATGGAAAATAGCATCGCTATGTAGGAGCACAGGGCCGCTGCGTCTGGATGCGCCGCCATCTTGGAAAGAGCGTTTCTTGTTTAAGCGAGATAACGCCCGCCAAAACGTATCGAAATCAGAAAATAACATTCCGTCCGTTCTGCTATCAGCTATCAGCTTCTGCTATCAGCACACTGTTGGATGTTATCTCTTGAATAATTAATGAAACCTTGATTGTTAGGCCATAGTGTTCATAGAAATGTAGATATAACAGTCTTGTTGAGAGCAGTCTCCTCCAACAGTCATTCAGTCCCATGTAACAATGCGTTTAAATATGATTCAGGTTTACCACATATTGTCTTAAAGCTCCTCGGAATCTGTTTAAAACATCTACTCTCCGAGCAATTAGGAATCTCTAACCTCTCTCCATACTCTTCTTTTAGGGGATGACTCATTAATGGACTAGATGATGTGACTGGAAAAAGAACCCAGCGCTAGTGGGGCCGGTGAGGAGGAACTCTTAAATGGTGCCGTGTGACTGGGTCTTACCATTTGTGCATTCACCATAAAAGATCAAAATACAGGAAAATAAGTCTGCATTTAAAATGTTCTATATGTAATCCAAATCAAGCGGTTCAAAATGGCCGCTGCTACAGTTTTCGGCTCATCAATGAGCTTTAGATAATTTTTATAGATAACAGTGAGTCATACAATGTCTGAAACCTCATAGAAAAGTCTATTAGACAATATGTTAACAACTCGATATAGTTTGAAGCGAGTGTACGATGATTTGATTTTAGGAAGTAATACAGGACAACAAATGTCTTGACTAATCATCTACAATTTATATAAGGGAAAAATTGTTGTCAAAATGGTTAAGGTTTGATAAGCGGTACAACAAAAGCTCCTTGTAGAGAAATATGAGGATTTTTGTTTTCTCAGTGTTAGTGTTGACCATTTTTCCCTTCTCACAAACCTGGAACAGCATGACATGTTTTTTCATTTCATGCTTCTCAATAACGTTTAGTCAATTGAGACGTCTTTTCAAGCTGCCGCTCACACAATTAGGACACCTGAACACGCCTGGAGAGGATTAGTAACTTCTCAGTTATTTATACATGCCCTAACTGACGCCTTCAGTTGAAAGAGCACCTTATCAACAGGGATACACAGAAGGAATTTTGGTTGATTATGAAACATGGTTCTCAGACTGCAGTCCTGGAGGATCTATGACGTTGGAGGGTTGCAGCAGTGGATAATGTAGAGTTTTTACACCAAATTCAATTAGTGATTCAATATTAATTCAGATGAATAGGGTCAGCTTAGGCAAAGTAAACTCGAAACCGACCAGCTTGTAAGTCCTTGTAACATGTGGGGAATGATTGAGGCAGGACGTAAGTGCATAAGCTAGGCGTGATGTTTATTGGGGCAAATCCAAGAATCATCAACATAGTCCATAGTGGGGGTCAAAACACAGACAGACAGGGTTAACAGGGGATCATCTAAACTTATAGACGAGGTACACAGGCAGGAGTCGGAAACACGGAACACGAAAACCGAACGAGGAAACACAGATACTAGAAAGCAAGGCTTGGTAACGCACAAAACATTTGACAAGACTTTGCACAGAATGATGGCAAACAGAGGGTATAAATACACATAATACTTACCAGCAAACAAGACACAGGTGAATACAATCGGGAAACAAACCAATAACGAGACGTAGATCGGAGACAGGGCCAAAACAGAAACAAAACAAAGAGCACATGGCACTTGTTGCTATGGAAACCATAACAAGTAGGGGGAGACTGTGACGGTCCTCAAAGCTTTGCATTTTTTCAGGCTGCGGCTCTTCTGCCTGGATCTTTGTGCGTTTTTAGCATGTAGCATGTATATTTAGTCTATTGGCTAGTCAATTCAGTCGATCGGCTTGTAGTCCAATAAACACCTGAATTTCAAAAGCATGTAACCAAGCAGGTGCTCCTTGTGTAGGCACTGAAGGCATTACAATCTGATGTCATACAGTCCAGCCATGATTATCACACCTTTCCTGTAGAAATACACACACTGAATTGGCGTTCTCTAGTGTTTGATAAATAGAAACTTTTGGGATGGTGTACACAGATACACAGTTTTAATCAGTCCAAAAAGGAAACATATTTCTTTGGTGTTACAGACACAGCACACGAAAACAACGGTCTGTTGTTGGTTGTTTGGGATGGCAGTCAAATGAACTCTTTCTGTGAAAGTAGGCGGTTCTTGGCCACATTGAGTGACGAAAACTATCAAACTCTCCAGCGACAGCTCAAAGTCTGGCTTGCGAGACTAGCATCTTGCTAATAGCCTGCTAGAAATAATAGGCTAATCAACACATTCAGCTAGAGCCTCTTGAGGGACATGGATGCTAACCCAATATAACCATATGTTGCAGATAATGTAGCTGAATGTAGACTTTATTTGTTAACAAAATCATTGTAATGTTACATTTGTAAACGAACTCACTGCTCAGCCATTTGTCATTTCTGAAACAGATGTAATCTTGCAGTGAATTTGCGATCAAAGCTACTGCGTATGAAAATACTAGCAAAACATTTAGGACAGAACTGTTTCTTAATAGCTGACATTCTCGTAAGAACACTAACTAGACATTTATTTCAGCATTTGGGAGACAGCTTAAGTACCTATCCAATCTCCCACAATACCGTTTGGTAAAACCTTGTTCAATAACTGTTCATTGTGTGCCTTAATCACCACCTGCTGAGACACATTCGTGTTAGGCCAAGTAGCAAAAATCCATTTGGCAGAGAGCTCAATGCCAGCTTGTGCGTCAAGTGTTCTCTACTTCCTTCTCTCCTTCTGGCGGATTTTCCGGCTTTCGTCTGTCGCACTTGTATGGTAACAGCTGGTGCGTGATTGCTTGCAGAACCTTGTTGGCACTCACCACTGGCGCTCGCTTTCTGGCTTGATTTTAATTATCCACAATACTGAAACATAGGTACCTGTGGCTGAACCATCTGGCCACATCCTTGGGCTCCTTGGCATGGACTTTGCCAGTGTGCCAGCTTTTCCACTTTTGAAGATGTGTGCGGGCATCGGTGGTCATTTTCTGTTTCATTTCTATTATGGGTAGACTAGCTGGATGTCTGCCATTTCATCCTATTAGCTTGAAAAGTTTGCTTAGCCTCCAAAACCACCTTGAAACTCTTATAAAAGGCATGAGAGCGATTTGATATCTAAAAGCCTCAAGATGATTTCAACTCAGTGCCACTGTTGTGTCACAGCTCCATGCGCACATGAGCCACGTAATCAGCGTCCTACAGTCTATAACCACCTGGATCAAGTGTGCCAAGACTTGGCATAGAGTGAAAATGTGGATAAGATGGGGGTCTGCAGAGACTGCATTTCTAATGTATCATCTCCACTTCAACTGCAAGAGGATTATCGTATCATAACTGCCTTATTTGTGGAACTAATTAGCCAATTATCCAGATGCACAGATGAGACTGCCAGGGCAATTAAAAAGAATTTGGTAAATATGAATACTTCAGTGTAGTAAGAGTTAGGCCTTAAACGTTTTTTGGCTGTGTTGTGTGAAGAAATGATCCTTCCCATCCTGCTTTGGTGTGGTCTTTAGCCAAATAATTAAAATCATTTTGAGCCATAAACTCTATAACATTATTTTATACAGTATGTCTTTAGCTTCTCCCATGGTATAGTCTGGTAGGACTCAGCCCACGGAGGGTCTATTATATATTATATACTTTGCTGGCCATAAGCTTCAGAGTCTTGCAGGCTACAAGAGTCAATTCGCACTTCCATGTTTACACACTCCTGTGAATTGGTTTCCAATGGGAAAACGACATTTTGAACACTGTTACAACAATGACCTTTTCGGAGCAAGGTAAAGTCACTGGATTGAAGAAAACTTCACAGCTTTCAAGAGTTTTGTTTGAAGCATACAGCGGAGAGTGTATGCTTTGTTTGAAGCATACACCCTCGTCTGTTTTAGAGATGAGTCCGTGTTTTTAAATATTCGAATATTCAAGAGTAAATTCAAGAGTAAATTAAGCGTTTCAGAGTATTAATAGTTAATAGTAATCAAATGAGTTGGGAAAGCACGGACCATCTTCTGCCTGCAGGATCTGAGCGTTTTGCTCTTTGCTCACCGCGTGGTTGGTGCGATGCGACATCAAGACTGTGGATTAGCTGTACGTCTGAATGCTATTTAATAGACATAGATAATTTTGCCAGATGCAGTTTTGTGAAAACGTATCCCAATTAAAGACATAAATGAGTAGGTCCATCCTTGTCAACATATCATGCTATGTGCTAGGCTATGTGTCTCGCTTCCAACACGTCGCCGTGCAGTATTTTTAGTCCAGTGTCACGGTAAATGTGTAAATAATATCGGAGAATTTGGTGTGTAAATCTCAAATAGGGGTGGAATTAAAATTTTGTTAATGATGACATTAAGGGAATGGAAAACAGCGGTGGCAGTTTTACAAGGGGAAGGAATTTTTGTCTTTTTTTTTTAACCGGGTGCACTGTATCTCATGCTTGTAGAATTCAGCGCAGGTTGAGAAAGGTTTCAGAGAGAACGTATGAGGCGTGAGAATTGTGTGGAAGCCTCAGAGGAACAGTGTATGTGGGTTCAGCCTGAATCTGATGGACAGGTGCTATAATCATCCCTCGAGGGTCATAACAAGTTTAATTAGACAGCACATCACCAGCGAGGAGTAAGAAAAGTCTCAAACACACACACACACACACACACATAGATCACTATTGAGCAGGGCGCCTATTAGCAGCTGATAGGATTTAAAGTCTGCTATCAGCTTGCTGTGTTCATCACCTGAGAGAGAGAGCGAGAACACAGAACTATTACTATGTTATCTACACCTCTTAGAGTTGTTTATAGGTCCCCCCTCTCTTTTTCTCCCTCTCGCTGTTCGCTGAGTCGTGCCGGAATGAGCGAGGGATGAGTTCTCTCGCTCTGTTTTTCTGTACTCCAGGGTTGACGCTAAATTGATGGTGAGCGATTCGAGTTGCAGGAGTTTTCTTTCTCTCCCTTGCCGTCCTCCACAAAACTTCCTTCTTTGCTTCCGAGCAGCGGGAAGGATGGAGGGATGGAGGGATGCTCCTGCAAAAGCAGTTTAATTATGAGCATCTGTATTGGTGGTCTGTTCCTCTGTTTGTTTATGATGTAAATAGTGAAAGAGTTATCTTACCCACCCAGGATAGGCTCCCGCTTTCATTGAGTCAGTTATCAATTCAATAAAGCACTAATTAGCATTGAGACGGTATGAAAAAATGTAATATAAAAACCATATAACTCAGTAGAGTGTTGTTAAATGGCTAGGGAAACTGCTACAATAACAGGATCGCTTTAAGGCTTCAGTATCAAAACAACGGGGTGATACTGTTTTCTCGGATTTTTATCGACACTCTAAAAACAAATGTGTTAAAAACATCACGTAGTGTGTCTAGTTAATGACAACCCGTTTTGTGTTACTTTTACAGTGTTATACAGGCCGTGTGCTCATATTTTTTGTTAACTCTTTGAAGCTCATTACTCAGTTATGTCATGCCCGTGAAGACGGGGAGGCAGGACACAAGCGCAAGCCGTTGAACATACATTTATTAACAAACCTAACTAAACATACACTTAAACACTCGGACACAGTATAACATTTAACATACAACGAAGCACAAAACAGGACGGCTACACATGGATATTTATACAAACAAATCAGGGAGACGAACGAGACACAGTTGGGATCAGTTACATCACAAGACAGGAACTAACAAGCATAAACACAAGGTGCGTGGCGCTCGTCGCTATAGCGACTGCCACACGCGGTCACGTGCACCGCAGCACGATGTTCAGCTAGCCCTGACAACAGCAGTAAAATCTGTAAAATCAACATCAGGAAAAAAGTGCTCCCCAACATAGAGTTAATTTTCTACTCTCAATTTATGATTATTGCTGTCTATGGAGTGAATAAAATGAAAAACAAGCAACGGCCCTTTATTCATTCCGAATAATTGCTTGAAATTATTTGTTTACCCTCAGCAGGACAGCTGTCACCTTGGAGTTCAATTAATATCTGATGAACTCTCAGTTATGGAGAATGTTTTCACACAAGCCGTCTGCAGTCAGGAAAACGTCTCCAGGTCCGATTTGCAGTATAATGAGGGTGATACAGTGTAAACCAAAGAGCCGTAATCAGACATACACACTCTCAATCACATTTTGGGTGAGATCAAGAGCAGATGTTGGTTTGAATCTCATCATAGGGCTATTTCATGGTTTACTGATCCAAAGTGTCCCATCCGCATACACACACACTGATGCATTAATGCATTATGCATTGCCAAACAGTGATATATTCCTCATCCTAATGTGTCCTTTGCAATTTTAGCATAACACCAATAGGAGATGTTAGAGGATACTGTGAGAACTCAAACTGTAATCAACCAAGCAAACATCTCAATATAACCATAAACTTAACCATCTATAAATTAATGCACGACGCCTCATGAGATCATATCATTGAAACAAGGATGAGGTCACTATGCTCTTAGCACCAGTACTTTGTGTATGTGTGTGCGTAGGACATCTCTCTGTAACTAAAGTACATCTACTGCGTGTTAATGTTAGTGACAGCAATGCCACAACTTCTCCGTAAGCCCTTCACCTTTTCCCTCCAAACACATGCACAGGAGAGATGGAGTAAGGGGAACACATTAGTCATCCACTCTGTGCTCTGCCACATTGATCTGACCCCGTGTCACCCAGATCTCACCTGCCCCAGGTCCAGTTTCTCCAACACGTCGCAGAGTTATGATCAGCTCGACTTTCAGAAAGTGTTCAAAGTGACACTCCCTGAAGCCTGAAAGCAAGGAGAGTTTTAAATGTTTCTCTCCAGGTCAAAACGTCAACTCTTCATATTACAGGCTGTTGAGGCTTCACCATCCACTCGTACTCAGCATTCAGCCTCAATAAATTCCAAGCTTTGTGATTTTGTCTGAATTTGTAAATCTAATGAGGATCCAAAGAGTGAAAAGGATAAAATTAACTCCATTCATAAACCAAACCAGGTCACATTCCAGTGATTATTTCATTATTCAAAGACACTGACTGGCTTGATGTATCTTCTCCAGGTTTGAGGGTATGGCTGTCTCTCAGACAGTAGTGTCAGACAATACTACAGCTGCCAATGTCACAGGCAAAACAGAGGGTATTAAAATGATAGTTCAACCAAAATTGGTTTAGACAATTTTGACCCCTTTTACTCCAAATGTAGTCGATCAGCAGGAGTTAAATTGGAATTTGGAGGTGAGAGAGCCCTGTGGAATGCACAGTTAATCAGGCCCATTCT
Organism: Olivaichthys viedmensis; assembly: GCA_028565825.1. Taxonomy (NCBI): domain Eukaryota; kingdom Metazoa; phylum Chordata; class Actinopteri; order Siluriformes; family Diplomystidae; genus Olivaichthys; species Olivaichthys viedmensis. Next base: position 8,074,758 of record JAOUQW010000032.1, read on the forward strand.
ACACCAACCATTGATAGAAAAGGACCACAGCTAACCAGATATTATCGCTAACGAATGCATATAAAAAGTGACCTATATGTAGGTGGACCTGATAAAATGGCCAATGAGTGTATCTACAAGGTAGATGTACTCAAACGGGCAACCCAGTGTAGTCTAAGCACTCTTAAGACAGACAGCCATGTATGTATTGAAGAAAAAAATATCAAGTTTTGCTTTTATCAAGGCAATCAAGCTGTTATCTCTGGATGGTGAGACCAGTTTTGGTGTTTGTTATAAAATCACACCACCTCAGACCTGTTATTTCCAGCTGACCCTGAACTTGCCAGTACTATTTGTGGCTCCCTTTATGTTGTGCCTGGCCATGATCAACATCAGGACCTCTGCCAGTCCAAAAAGAGGGTTTTCAGCAGGGTCACAACAAATCCACATGGTAAAACATTGATGTTTATCATGTCAGGGTACTGAATTTGAATATTTGGCTCCAGATTTAGTCAACACTTAATGGCAGAAGTCTGGCAAACCTCTTTGATTATTCTGGCAGCTAGTGCCTGGCTGGTTTCTCCTCTTACATGACACCTCACGGAACCTACTTGATGTTAGATGTGGCTGCCGCATTTGATTCCACAGGACACACTGTGATTGCTCTCTTGTACCTTCCTCAATCATTGAGCTGAGCTCTTGTGTAACTGCCAAGCTTTCTAGGAAGCAGAGCTCATGCCAGTTAGGGACAAAGTGCAATTTCCTGTCAAATTTGTAGGCATCTAGAGGTAGTTTGGGGAAAGGAGGGTCATCTGCATGCTTAATTAATAATGTCCCGTGAAACATAAGGGAGGCACTGATAGGATAGCAAAGAACCCTGGGGCACCAGTCCAAACACTGACTCCACCTTGACTGGTTTCAGAAAGGTCATGCAGAACCTTCAAAATCAGTGGCTAAGGTCTAATGCCTCTTAAGGACTCCACCGACGGGAGCACTGAAAGGAAAAACAAAAAGACAATTATATGTAATATATTTTAGAAGGTTTCAGCGCACACTAACAGAACAAATTGATAGTAACTTCAAACAGGTTTAAAACTAATTTCAACTAGACACAAGACCCAATCAGAGCCTGTGTTATCTTATAAAACGTGTAGGAAGCTATCGTAAAATTCCAAGTCCTGTGCCTTCATACGTTGCTTAACAAATACAAGATAAAATAACGTATGCCAGATTTATTAACCATGATCATTCAAACTGAAGTCCATTTCATACTGCAAGTAGTTTTGCAGTCAATTTGGACATTGAATTAATATAACACTACCAAATGTGATCACCTGGGAATGCTCTGTAAAGGGTAGACTTCACCTCACTTCTGGCAGAGGCTTTTGGCTTCTTCACTATTAAGTGCTCAATAGGCTGTGGATCGATTCCCTGTAATTATTATTTGATATATTATTACAGCCAGAACTGGGACCCTATCATAAAACTCAACTCTAACTTTATTGAATTTATAAACAGTTATTTACAATACCTATGTACTTGGCCTATGCCAGGTTTGCAAGTTTACTTGTGCTGGTTACATCTGGTGAGACTGGCTTCAGTTTCATCACACGCATGAAAAGGTGAAGTTGCTTATGACAGGGGGTCTTCATCTGACTTGAATGCAATCTATGCAAACACAAGAGTCACATATGGAATAAGACTTCAGGGCAAGATAAACCACTCTGTACAACAAACAACAGTCTAAACTGGAGCAAAGATGGAAATGTTCTAGGGTATGCAACTGCACTAGCTTAAATGTACTAAAAAGAATGAACCTAACATGCTGCAACCGCAGCAGCTAGCTGTTAGTAAATCATCAGCTTTATAAAACTGCATCTTAACATTCTGCAACCGCAGCAACTAGGTAAACACTAGCTTTTTAAACCTGCGTCTTTTGACTTCAGTTAGCTCCATCCTATCCTCTTAAAGGGTAACCTGTAGAGAGTGGGGCTCCTCGTTTCTCCTCATTGACCAAAAACACTTTGCCCTGACCATCACCTCGCCATTTTCTACCTCAGATACTATTGTACAGACAAATAAAGGGCAACCAAAACATGGAACTGGCCAAGCACATTGGAGCTTTTACATGCCCAGTGAGCTGGTTAATGAATTTATGATTTGTCCACCCCTATAATGTTAGCAGGAATCAAATGGCACCATGGCACAAACTCCTTTCCTCAGTCACAGGAGCAGATGGGGACTACAGGATAACGTTAGAATCGTCATCACTCAAACAGACCAGCGGAGTCTGATGTCACCTCAGATTTCTGCATAATGTGCTTCAGTCTTCTCATGGCCAATCGTTTTAGAGTAGCACCGATCGGGTTTGGCAGGAAAACTGCATGCAATTCACGCTGAGAGAACAGGATTTACTCAAATCTCTCACATAATCCAATCCAAAAGCGTCAGAAATGCAGCTTAAAAAGCGTTCCCTAAGTACTCTCGCGAAACAGTAAGACTGCGTGAGTAAGTAAGAGTAGAGCAGGAACAATGAGGGCAGCATAAACCTGTTAGAATTCAGTAGGAGGCAAAATAGGCAGTTTGTCTGGAACAATCTTATTGGAAAGATGAAGTGAAAACACAAGCCAAATTGGTTGTGAAAGAGAGCACCACCTTTAAACGTGACTGCCAACAAAGTGCTGAAGCTAGAGTTTTACTTTACTGGATTTCTGACTCTGTGTTCAAAATCATCTTTTCTTGTAACGTCCCATTAAGCCAGCCGACATCACACTGTAGTGTACTCTAGTGTTTAAAGCAGCGACTGTGACACAAACACATTAATATATAGATGAATATGGTGCATGGTTGTCCTTGGATCATCAACACAAGTTCAGCTGTTAACCCATTATACTTTAGAGCTGGCACTCTGAGGCCGACCATTCTGCTCTTCTAGCTGTTAGTGTGTGTGTGTGTGTGTGTGTGTGTGTGTGAGAACGTTCCAGACCCCCATGGATAGAAATGAGAAAATCTCCTGTGCTCATGCCCTGACACCACAGATTATTACAGCTGCAAAAAAAAAATTAATGTTGTGGTATTACGATCAGTTGGTCCAGTTACAGCACCTGATCGCTTTGATAAATGTCTCTAATAAAGCCTCAATGCCTCTGAGTACATAAACTTTGTTCCCTCCATCAGAGGAATAGCCAAGTCATCAAATCAGCTGTAAAGAATCACAATCTAATAAAAGCACTCATGCAGCCATGCAAGATGGATGACTTGTAAGATACCTTAGTAAAACTGCGATTCACAATATCGGCATGTAATGGATCTGGCGAGTTTCTTCATTTCAGGCGGATGCCCTTAATATTAGCAGCTGTGATTTCAAAGACGTGGAATAGATGGCACTGAAAATTGTTGGTTCTACCCCATTCCTACTCCTGTTAATCTATTGGCCACCCAAATCAACACATAGCTTTCTGTCCAAATTTAGTGAACTTCTCACTCTTGCCAGCTCCATGTGTCGTGCTATAATTGTGCTAGGGGATTTTAACATCCATGCTGATACAAACTATTGATTGTCAACTGAATGTATGTCTGTACTTAACTGTTTTAATCTAATACATGTTGATTTCCCTACTCACACTAGACTTGATGTGCTCCACTGGATTGCGTCTGATATCTGTCTATGGCCTCTGTAGTTGGTGTTTCTGATCACAAACACATTTTTGGTTTTCCTATTTCCAAGCTTAGCAAGAACGCTTCTATATTTTATCGCAATACTAACAGTTGACCCTTTTATTTTATCCACTCTCCTTCAGGCTTCTTCCCTCATGACTCTAACTAACCTGTCCTCTCCTGATGAAATTGTCACACTATGATAGCACCATCTCTGACATATTTGACCATCTGGCCCCCCTAAAGATGAGACTCGTTCCATCAAACCGCTCCTCTCAGTGGTTTACTCCTGAGCTCCGTGCACTGAAAGCAACTGTTCGGCGCCTAGAGTGTCTATATAAGAAAACTGGCCTTACTGTTCACTCTCTAGCCTACTCAGATCACATGCTTAAGTATAGAACAGTTCTAAATACTGCCCGTTCATCATATTTTTTCCTCCGTAATCAATGGGAATGGAACCCCAGCTGCAGTCTCTAGCTCAGCTGAGCACTGTAATGCTTTTCTCAGATTCTTTAAAGAGTAAATTAGCAAAATATTTCAGTGTCCTCATACAGAATCTCATTCACACGAAAACAGTGATAACCATCTCTGATCTTATCTCTAAATCTAATGCATCTTCCTGCCTGCTTGATCCACTCAGTGTCTGTCATCTCATTAACGTGTCGCTTGTTTCAGGTTACGTACATTATATGTTAAATAATAAAGTGTTACATATTTTTATGTATTAGTTTTATGCCCAAGAAACTACTAAAAATGGCATTGGAACAACTCTAAAACTTTACACTCCTTAAGAATGCGAGGATAGCTGAATATGCATGATTACGCAAATTGAAAACACCCCTGTGCCGTTGTGCTGTAGAAACCCACCCCCTCCCCTGGTTACGCTATATTGGACCCTGATAGGTTCAAGCTACTGTATTTTGTGAAGTACAAAACTAATCTGATACGTAGTTTCCCACAAACCGTGAAAGTCTCTGTTTTCATTGGAAAAATATGAAACTTAAATTGTGGTAACAAATTTAAACCAAATACCCAAATCTATATAATCATAATAAGCCGTCCAAGAGGAGGTAACTGTTTAAAAAGCATGTGTTTTAGAAACTTGGTCTTGACCCTGCCTTCCTGGAAAACTATCAACCCATTGATAATCTACCTTTCCTGGCTAAAGTGTTGGAAAAGGCCTCATAGTTACAAACCTTCCCATATAATAATAATAATTTTTTGAACCCTCTCAGTCAGGCTTCCCTACACTACAAAGCCCTGAGACTGCTCTTTTATGTGTCTTAAATGATGTCCTCCTCTCCGCTGATTCTGGGGCCATGAACATTCTTCTCCTTCTTGATCTCAGTGCTGCCTTTGACACAGTAAGTTATGACATACTCATTTCCCGTCTCTCAGCTATTGGGGTTTCCGACTTGGCTCCTGCCTGGTTCAAATCCTCTCTCACTAACAGACATCATTTTGTTGCAATCGGCAAACACAAATCCTCCGTCACAATCACAATGCCGTCACAATCTGTTTTCACTGTTACGCTGATGATACCCAGATTTATGTAAGCACAGAATCCACCACGTCCATTCCACCACCTGCTCTTATATATTTATTCGCCATTAACATTGACGGGGTCACTATTTAACCCTCCTCTGTGGTGCGGAACCTGGGCTTTACTTTTAAGCCTTCTCTTACCTTTGTGTCTCACATTAAGGCACTGACTGAAAAAGAGGAGGTGTTTTTTGTTTATGATTCTACATGCCAGGTTTCCTTATTTTATAGCAGAAGGGTACAGCAAAAATGTAACCACTTCCATGCTAATTCTCTCATACTCACCTCAAATTGTAATATATTTAATTTTCACATTGGATGCCCAATTATTTAGAAAAGATCTGGAAAGCTAAAAGGGAAATTTAGAATTCAGTGAACAGTTCAATTAGAACTTAACTAAAGTCGATTGCCGGAATCAAGATATTCCATTAAGGATACGTTTGTGTGTGCGCGTGTGCGTGTGCCTTCCTTTATTCGAGACGCTGGTGTCCTTTGGGCCTGCCAAAGGGCTGGACACTGCCCTAAATAAGATGAATTGCTATGCCAATGCCAGCTGACCGCAGAACCTTGTGGACCTTTAACCAAATTACAGCCTGAATCAGCAGGGATCTGATCAGACAGCATCGCAGGGCCACCAGACATCCATCAGAGACCTACTGGACCCTAGCAAACCTGCTGCTGTGACCCAGAGAGCACTCTGACCTTGGGGACAAGACATGAAGGCACTGGGGTCTAAGAGCGTCATCACTTACTGACGGGAAGACTCCATAGAGATTCATCCATAGGTCAGTAACGAAATATGGAACAGATCTTACTTATTTACTTTACCTAATTATTTTAAAGATACTGGATTCTGGATTGTCTGACTCGAAAAACAAGAGGAAACCACATATAACACATATTTATTATATGCAGCTCCTCTTATAAGGAAGATACTGTAGATGCAAAACCCCATTCAGCCAGTGTTTAGCTCCACAACAAACTAAAACACTCAATATGGTGGGGCTTGAGCCATGCCTTTCTATAGGTTCTAATTTGAGCCTGTCTTTCTAATTAACATGTGGTGGTTGTACTGATTCTAACACCAGTGTTGTAAAAGTGGTAACTAGCTATTTTCAATTCAATTACTTAATTTCCCCTGGTCCTAAGAGTAATACCTTATGTTGCACCTCCTCCGCAATTGATAAATAAGAAAGCGAAGAGACTTGCAGGCTAGTCAGCTGAGTCACTAGCTGCTGTCACTGTGCGCTAGCACAACAATACTGAGTAAAACTGCTTAGCTAGTAGTTCATCTGAGTCATGTTTTAAGGTCAATAACAGCAAAAAGAAACTGAGACTGCAAACATCTCTACTTCAGAGGTGACTTGAACTGCATTCCAGTCTGCAGGCAGCTATCTAATTAGACAGCATTTTTTAATTTGCATCTGCACGCTCCTGGGATAAAGGCTGTCCCGTTCAGAAAGCAGCTTCCCTCTGAGGTCCCTTATTTTGGCCAAATTTGAGGGCAGTATCACATGTATCTTTGTTTGACCTTATAATCCAGACAAACTACTAGCTAAACAGTTTTACACAGTATGTTGTGCTAGCTCAACTCAGCTAACTAGCACTGAGCCGGTCAGTCTCATCACTTTGGCAGCTGCATGCCTCCAGAATGGAAAGTGTCCGACTTTTTTGGAGAGAGAATCCAAAAGAAAATTGTGGCGGGAATGAAAATATTTAGCTATTATCCTTACAGATGAGAATTACAGTGTTAGAAAAAAATGTTTATACAAGCAAGGTTCATATGGTACTTATTTAAGAGCACAATATTTAACATTGAGAAGGTTTTTTTCCCCAGTGATCTTCCTCCAGTCCTCCATTTGAGGACTTCTGGTGCAACATTTTTCACTCCCTCAGCTCTTGTGAATGGACGAGGCAGATGTCTGCACTCGTTTCTCAATACCAAGGAAATGTTGTGACAGCAAAGTAGCATCAAACACCTGTATACCCTAAGGGCTAGCAGATAGCCTTTCTCCTTCTGTATATCTATTCCAGGCTGCAGTACAGAATATTAAGTATGTGTTGTGACAGGAGGACAGGTTTCCCCACAGAGATTCCTAGCAGTTCCTCTAATCTTTTTACTTACAGCCTATTCTACAGAGAAAACCAGTAAGGTATGAAATTACCAGTTAAGATGTATTTTAATTAACAATTGAGCTGATCCATAAAGCTTCATTGCTTTAAACTTTTACATCAAACATTGATATTGAACCCCTGACTATTTCCACCCCAATCTCAACAGTAAGCATCGTTTGTTATCCTTTAATGGCATTGGAGTGGCTCAGAATGTAAAGGGTTGGCGCAGTAGATCACGCCCTGGAACTATATAGTGGCAGACGGTTTTGAAAAGGGCACTTACAAGCAAAATTTGCTTTGTTTATTTGTGGCATTTTACCTTGAGTCAGCAACCTGAGACTATGGTAAGTAGACATAGCATTTATTTTATGTTCCGGTCAAGGGAACAAACGAGGGAGAGAGGGAGAGAAGGAGAGAGAGGGAGAGAGAGAGAGAGAGCTGAGGCTAAGCATAGGAGTAGGAAGATAAGACCTTCATCTTTTTTATGAACTATAGAGACAAATTGTTTTGTAACTGACTCATGGGAAAAACCCTGAGTAAAGCAGGCTTAGATTCTATTAAATGCCATCAGATGTGTCATGTTGGCAGTCCCTGCCCAGCCGGAGGCCAGTGCTGAGGTCGCTCCACCGCCTACCTTTGCAGACGAGATCATCGATCTGTGCGCGTGACTGTGCAACGCAGTCACCATGACAATGAGCACCACGTGCGATAAAAGTGTTGATGTTATATCTCCGTCTTATTCACGCCCTGTCACGTCATTCATTGTTCCCAGCTCTGTCTCATTTGTTTCCCTCAATTAGTGTTTGTATAAGTACCCCGGTGTTTCAGTCTACGTTGTGAATCATTTGTCGGGCTCGTCAGTCTTGTGTTGTTACTGTGTTAAACTTACCTGTATGTTTACCTTCGGTTTGCATTATATGTTTCGTTTTATTCAAAGCGGCTTTGCGTTTGTATCCTGCCTCCCATCTCAATCATGACAGCAGCAAGCGGCCATTGTATTCTCAACTAATATCAGCAAGAGGAGAATGTGAAACAATATATAGCTATCTTAGATATTGTTCAGGCATCTTTGTTGAGGCCACTGTTCAGTCATACCTTTTTGCTATCCAATAAGTAAAAATGCCTTTAGTAAACTTAATGGCCATAAATTATTTTTATTTTTATATTATTATGAAATGATCCTTCCAATTTCTCAGCAAAAAACTTCTATGCATTTAGCCCTCGAGTTTAATCTAGACACACTGTATAGAATTTACCATGATGTTAGTTTGCACCAGGCACATGCACAGAAAGACCCCAGGGGGCTTGAGTCCAAAGACTGTATAAGCGCCCTCTTGACCTGGTTAGGGTTGTAATTATAATGATGATGTAATGATATTTATATTTACATATATATATAGTCATAACCCAAGCTCTTGTTTTGGCTTAGCCTCAGCTTGGGAATATAGCTAATGGGTTTATTCAGGTTAGGGTTCCAAGTAAGGAGGCCACTTCATCTTTCAAGCTTCATCGCTCTTGAGTGACACCTCTGATGCAGTACCGGCTATCCATGGATATTTCACCTCAGTCAATGTCAACCTGTCATGGATGCATCACCACTGCAAGGTTATAAATGGAATTATTCATTTAAATTGATGAAGTCAGTCTTACCAATTGGCTCCATGTGTGTCAGTACTAGCTTACCCACAAGCAAGTTATCTTGCTAGCTAATAACAGCAGGCTAGTTAACGTTATCTCCATTGTCAAACAGGACAACTTACAAATATAGGTCTGTATGCAATGTCTGAAGCATGTACTTAAGTTTTGCCTAAGGGCAGGTGTACATTCCACAAGTTCCGAACGGGTTACTGCGTCAGGAGAACTTAATGAGCCAGTTTACCTGACAGTCGTATGGAGGCAGTCATACATGGTGGTCAGGGCGGTGGTGGCTCAGTGGTTAGAGCACTGGGCTACTGATCAGAAAGTCGTGGGTCGTGCCTTAGCACCGCCAAGCTGCCACTGTTGGGCAAAGCCCTTAACGCTCCAGGTGCTGTATCATGGCTGACCCTGCGCTCTGACCCCAGATTACCGATATGCGAATAATTAATTTCACTGTACTTGTACTTGTATATGTATATGTGACAATAAATAGCATTCTATTCTATACACTACACAATTGTATGACTTCCTTGTTTCAACCTGCTGTGAGCACTCAGAAAGAGATCAGGCTCCATAGCATTCACAGTTCGCTTGGGTTTCATCCCATAGCACATACTATCATACTAAACAGTGTGCCAAAATAAACTATGCTATGAACAAGCATGTGGCGTACTATTTTTGACATACTGTTTAGTACGGGAGTGGTTTGGATACTGGTCTTCTAAAATAAAAATCATGCCTTGTACCTTGTAAGAAATTTTTCTCAATACTTTTTTTTACGTGGTGATGAAAGTTTTCAGAAGAAATGTTGTGGAACTGACTGCTTTGTCACTAGTGTTTGCAGAACTAGCACTTACTCCGAGCCTCATGTTTAACTGTGACTCTCTCTGTGTCTATTTTTAATGTTTAATTGTGGCTCTCGCTCTTTTTCCTACAACTCCTACACACTTGTTTCTGGTCAGTTTGGTGGAATCTAGCAGCACCTTGTATCACTGTCTCCTTTAACAGCTCTGTAGTTAGATTGGTTTCTGCCTCACTTGCACTTTGGATAAAGGCATGTGCCGAATGAATAAATGTAAATGTAAATGTAAATGTAGACACCCTGATGCATATTAGGATGGATAGTTCTGGGTCAGTGTAGTGTAGTGTGTAAGCGTGTGAAGTGGAGAAGAGACACGATTCAACTTATCAGACTAGTGACGACTGCACTTTAAAATTTACCCCAATATACAGCTTAACGTTGAGATGTAGATATGTGACAGCATAAGCAATATCTTGTTTCTCAATACTCACCTTGGCCAATGTAAAATGAAGACACTGTTTCTTTGAATTGGCATTCTGTATGCGTACATATACATGAACATTTTTACTTTAATCTCATTCAGTACAAAAAACTTCACTTTTGCCTTCTTCTTTTTTTCTTTTTTTTTATCAGACAAAGCAAATGAAAGATATTAGCAGAGGTGGGTACATCAGCCAAAACCTTATTCCAGTAAAAATACTGGTACTTAAACAAAGAATAAATAACTACTTGAATATGATTAATAAAAATAAGAAAATATCTAGTCTAGATTATGAGATCAAAACCATTTAAAGTAAATAAATGGTGACAGTAATTATTTACACTCATGAATTAACGTATGTATTACATCATGCAGGAGGTACACCTCTCATCTGTGAAAGAATGTTAACAATATGCATAGCATTCTCTGCTTGCTAGCTAGGTTACATGGGTAATGATAGCGATTAGCCTTATCATAGACCAACCAAAACGTACCGCATGTTTTCTTAAGTTCATGTTTACTCATCTCCATGTTTTTCAGGGCACAAAGTAGGCAGTGCTTTTATATAGCGATCATCTTGAACAGTCTGAAGAGAAAATAATTTTTCAATATGCAGCTAGCGAGCTGTAAAGGAGTCATGTAATGTGTGTCTTCATCGTGACTTCACTGAGATGTGAGGGTGTAAAAGGTAACAGAGCACCAAATAAATGAAATAATCTCTAGACAATAAAACGAGTATATTTATTGAATTAAAATAATGTGAAAAAATGTAGCTGCAAGAACATAACCGAGTACAATAAAGTCAAATAAATGTTTTGTCTTTACAAGTTTACTCGAGTTGCAGTAAAAAGCACCCCCACATTAAGACAACTCTCACAAATACATTGAATTACTTAATTATTTAAGTTACTTAACTACAGTAAATGTAACAGTAAATGCTGCACATTCCTGCCCACCTATATTAGCATCAAAAATCATCCAAAGTGATCTTTTGAAACAAGCCAGTGCAAGCAAGGCAGCTGTGTCCAGCTGTACATTAGAAGGCAACAAATCAGATTTCCTTGCTTGAGCCAGCAACAAGAGAACCTCTACAAGGAACCTCTACAGATTTCACTGCACCTAGCACACGTGGTTAACGCAGAGTAAATCTTTACTGAGACAGAGAGCATAAACATGACGGGGGCTGACGTAACTGGGAGGCAAGTACCCCTTGAAAGCAGGAGTAAACAGCTTCAATCTGCACATACATATTGAGGAGCCTTGTGCGTCAAAGCTCAAGCTCTGAGATCATCTTGACCAAATACTGCATCTGTATTTTAGGAAGGCAAACAAGTCAACTGCCCAAGCCAATTCCCACAGGTTTGCATGCCCCACCGTCCCATTCCATGGTTTTAAGACTCATTAGACATTCAGTGTGGAGAACAATACAGTATGACTTTTCAGCATCTTTATGCACTGTGATGTCTCTATTCCTTCTGTAACACCACCCACCTATTCTCTATTCACTTCAAATATTTTCAGCAGGGAATACTATTTCCTCAAAAAAAAAACTCCCCTAGGCCTCCCCTAGGCCGATCCTAAACTCTTTGAATTAATGCTTCATAGGGTTTCATCCAAAAAGAAGTAGATTTCAGATGGGCTGTGATGAAAGAGCATAGACTAGAGGAAAATACAGCAGGGCCTGTGATGAACAAATCATATGAAAGATTTCGCAATAAGTGCCATAATGTTTTTTTCAGGAGAACTTGAATTAACTGACTGATACTGAAACACATGTGGTGCAACAGCACCCCTTTTCAAAGTGATGTCATTAAATACCCTTGAACATGCTATCTATAGTCAGTGGTCATTCTTTCTCACTCAGAACCAGCTTCGGGAAGCAGTCTGGTTTCAAATCAGCACGCGTCACACTCTTTTTGGGAATTAGTGAAAAGATTCATGCCTCTAAATCAACTAAACTGTCATCAGTCCTGATCCTTCTGGACCTTTCTGCAGTTGTCAACACAGTTAAACATAAATATCCTCCTGTCCATCCGCACCAGCTTTGGAATCATTGGCTTAGCTTGGCTGTGGTTTGCCTCCTACATGAAGGGGCAGTCAGATGAGATGAAGAGGATCGACCTCTGCTCCATGCATACTCTCTACTGGCATCACTCAAGACTCAGTGCTTGGTTCTCTTTTTTCCCTCTATACCGGTTCTTTTGGTGATGTAATATCTTAACCTGGCTTCCCCTACCACTGTTATGCTGAGTACACCTAACTCACCCTTTCTGTCCCACCATTAGATACCCAGGTTACTTCCTCTCAGAGATCTCATAATGGGGGCAGCTCATCACCTAAAACTGAATCCCGGCAAGACTGAGCTTCTGTATATTCCTAAAAATTCATGCCAACATGCCTTCGAGAACTCCCTGATCACTACTTTCGAAAAGGCACAAAACCTCTGTATTATGTTGAATGATTAGCTATTGTTCTGGGCATGTTACACACCTTACTCGATCGTACAGGTTTCTCCTGTACAATATCAAAACGATTCGGCCATTTATCTCCAAGGAGGCCAGTCAGGTGCTTGTTCAGTCCCTCGACACCTCGAGACTTGATTACTGCAACTCACTCCTCACTGGTATTCCTGCATGTGCCTTTAGGTCCTTGCAACTGATCCACAATGCAGCTGCCGACTTCTTTTCAATCTTCCTAAATTCTCTCCACTGGCTTCCTGTAGCTGCCCACAGTAGGATGAAAAAACTCTGATTCTTGCCTACAAAGCCAGACTGACACCCAGGTGATGGAATGGATTTCCCCTGGCTGTTCAAACAGACACACAGACCGAAGACCCATCATTTCAATAAGAATTTGAACAAGTAATAACAAGCTAAAGGGGAAAAAAAGAAAACCCCTTGTTTATTACTTATTTCCTGTTATTATTTAACACTGACTATTATTTAACACTGTTTCTGGCAGTGCCTTAGCTTGTCGGTATCTTGAGACTCAGGCTGATCTGCACTAGCGTAAGAACATGTTTCTAGTTAGACAACCAAGCATTTCTGAAAGTTCCTCTGGAAGAAAGTGTCTGCCAAATGCCACAAATGTAAATGTAAATACAGGTACATTTGACCAAACGGCCAACAGCCAAGTTGTGTTGAATTTATTTGTGTGATTTGCCCTTTGGGTGTGGATGATATGTACATTTATAAAGATCTACAATTTGGGTCTAATCTGGAAGCCCGAGGGGGTGAGAGCCCTTTTTCTTTTCCACTCTGTTTGCCTTTGTTAATGTTTAGATGTTTTTAAAATGCTTCCTGGTCACGCCTCTTCTTCGCCGATGTTACAATAAATAATTGTCTAGCATTTTACTGCAAACTTAATCCCATAAGAAATTTGTACGAATTTGAAAGAGCAAGGTCGATGTGATTGGATTTAATTCAATTTCATTCATTCAAATTCATTCGAATGAAGTCGTGAAAAAAGGTATGACCACTAAACCCGCCCCTAACCATAATGTTAACCTTTGTAACTTGTAAAATGAACTAAGTCGTGTGAATTGTTACGATTTGCAAGTGTGAGATTGTGTGTTTATTGCTCCGCTGTCTCACATTTGATCTGGTAGTTAAAAACAAAGCGGTTGGGCAAGACACTTTCACCTTTGTCACGGCCATAACACTACATTTTGTGAGAATGAACTAAAATGTTTATTACATATTTTGCCAATAAATGTCTGTGTCAATGTTCATTTTGTTAAATTGGTAATTGCTATTATAATAGTCATATTTGGGAAACTTTGTGTTCATTGCTTCAACAGTTGCTCAGCTGACATTCAATAACTCACTCAGTGTTGCTGTAAGTTGCTCCAACACATCTCAGCCCTGATATAAGCAGCTTGGACAAACGACTGCACACCTCTGATGAGATACAGAATGAGTCCATCAACACCAAACCAGCCCTTCAGTGGCTGTTGATGAGCAAAACCTCAACAATGAGATGTGGTCATTACTGATTTCATTGACTGATGAAAAAACATAGCAAAATAGCAGGAGCTGATACCACCAGCTGAAAGGCTGAGACAAGAGAAGACATTTCAAAGGAGCAGAAAAATGCCTGACCGCTAAAGTGAAAATTGGGTTTGTGAAAGGGAAGCGACACGTTCACCGCTGTCCCTGTTAAGCTCCGTCCAGCAGCACTGAGGAGCTGAAATGAGTTTGTCTCCTCTGTTTCCTCTCAGCTTTTTGTCTCCTCTGTTTCCTATCACCCTGCAGCTGAGACATGCCAGGAGCATGGCTGTAACATGATAATGATACAGCATGTCCAATACTCTAGAGCAATTTACTGCCACTGGAACATGACTGCACAGGGTGAAGAAAATGCGCTACTCCTTTGATGTCAGAGTTCAAATGTACTGTAATTGGATCATTTATTGGTCTAAACCTTATATCCGTGTCACACCATTTCCCAATAAATGTGCCATGCCAGATTTTTCCCTGTAACAATGTGCTCAGGGGTCATTGAGCTTCATTGACAAGGAGACCAAGGACACGGCAAGGATGTAAATCCCCTTTCGGAAATTCAAACAAACAGCCTTTTCAGACCTGCATTTTTTTTCGAGGCACAAGAAGAAGAAAAATCTGTCTCAACCATTAAAAATAACAAAAACAAAATTTTGATGAAACATTGTGTCTGTAATATTTTTTAAAATGTCCACTGCAGTGGGGTTCAATGATTTCAATGGTTATATGTTTTTCTTATTATTTGAATTTGTGTTTTATTTAGAGTTTCTCTTAATTTATGCAGTTTATAATCTCAAAATCATGTGACAGGGTTAGAACAATATTCTGGGCCATTATATAGCATTGACATGTTTTCATTTGTGAACCCATAATGCAGGTTCATCTATAGGTAGGCTTTCATCCAAGAGATTTTATTTGAAAAATGTTTTTGCGCTTTGAAATGCTTGCCAAAGTAGGCGATAGAAACTGCAATTATCGGTAATATCTTACAAATGCTGTCAACTATATTTTGTCCTTTAACTTTTTTTTGTTGAAAAAAACTAAAATGGAAACATTTTTGACAGGAAAAAACCCCCCAAAAAAACAATTAGGCATACATTCAGTATCATGTGGCACGATGTATCATACAACAAACCAATTAAACACAGCAACAGGAAAAGTAGGACACCAGTGCTGTGTCAAATTCTTCCTGAACGCGCATAGCGTCCACTCCCCCCTAACCACTGTTCTCTCTAATATGATCTAGAATTATATCTTGTTCTTAAAATGTATTATCCATATGTTGAATCATTCCAGTTTAAATCATTATTTTGGAAAGTGCTACAGGAGTGAGTTTGTAAAATAAAATAAAAAAGGTCAGCCAGTTCGTTTGTCAAACTGTAATATGTCAGCAATTTATTTGGAATATGCTTTCAAATAAGCACTTTCTGTTAGAAACAGGAGTTATCCCGCAGAGGGCAGGAATATTTGGGCACGACCGCAGCAGAGCTGAAAAACGAGAATCTTTCTTAGTTTAATTCTAGAAAATAACATGATGTCTTTATTTGATGGGAAACTATTGGGCAGATTTAAACGGGCAGTTTCTTGTTGTTTCATGTAGTCTTCATTTCTGCACCTTTTGCACGTTGTTCACTACAGAATCTGTAGATTCTGTTCGTCCTGTTTTTGTCATCTGCATCAGTAGGCGATCGAAAAGTCAGGGAAGCCAAACAATAGAAAACAAATTTGTCAAATGTGTCAAACATAACTTTTTTTCCCGCTAAAGCAAAACTTGTGTGACAGCATTTATTTTACATGAAAATACATCATTACGTAAAGCATCTTTATCGAAAAAAGGTCAATTAATTTGATACAAGCTGACGTCAGAATAATTCCAAACAGTTTTTAACGCATTTCCATTTGCATTACACACATAAAGTTGATGAAAACTTAGCTGATGACAGTTAAACTTTTTTTTTTTTTTTGTAAATGTAATGTCTTCATATAGGCTCCTGAAGCAATTTGAGAATCATAGCTTTTTTTTATTCATAAATAATCAGCTTTCCCTATTGGGTAAATAGTGTAGGGAGTAAGAGATATGCCTCGGGCACTTGTTCCTTGCTCTGAAGTCATTTTCCAATCTCTTCCATTTGAATAGTAACACCACAGAGACACCAGGCAGGATCAGTGGTTTATTTCTGTTTATATGTTAATTCCAGTACTTTGTCCTGTAGTAAAATGAATCACATTATTAGGAAATTCAAACAGAACGAAAGGTACAATTTTGACAAATAGAAAAGGGAACCTTTGGTTTTTCCCAAACCTGCTATAACAACGACTGCTGATTAACACCACCACACTCGGTAAGAACAAACTGTATATTTTACATTCTCTCTGTAAATAAACTACAGACTGCTGAGGTCCAGCCTTGAAAAATAAAAATGAAACAAAAAGGCAAAAGCAAAAAAGAATTGTTAAAAATGTCAGCTACCAAGATCAAAACATACTTACATTTGGATCAAGTGTTTTTTATTCAGTACAGTCCAAATCTCACATCATTCAAATTCAGCAATAGGCCATGTCAGACAAAGATGTAAATATCCTATCGTCATGATTTGCACCAAAAACAGGCTTGATATATACTGAAATATACATCAGCACAACATTACCATTAAAGCTCCCAATGTAGGCCACAACACCTCGACTACAGAGGCAGTGAAATTGCTTTTCGCTCTGCTACTGGAATAAAGTGAATCTCTATTATAGCGTCTGTAGCAGTGGCCACATTTATTAGTGAAAACACAAAGTCAACAGCACTTTTTTTCACAGCAAAACTTTGAGATCACATATCCTGTATTGTCTTTCTTGGAACCTTCTCATGGGTTGCGGAGTATCTGAAGCAATTTATGCACTAGGACAAATACAGTATATTTATGAAGACTTGAGCCCTGGTTTACTAAAATCCCAAATAAAGAGGCTAATTGCGCATGCTATGTCTAGGGTGTGAAAACAATATGTAAATTAGGTTGTTGTGTGTGATAAATGTTGTCAATAGCCGTGGTGAGTTCGAATCTCAAAGAGACTCCCGGAAGAGTAAAACGTCGAAATGCGCTGAAAAACACGCTTTCAAAATACAAAATGAATGTAAAAAAAAAAGACAAAGAAAAAGAGTGTAGTAATGAATGCGTTCTGTTAATAAGGTAAATGTGAATGAAAACCTTTTCACAGCCTTTTTGAATGCTGTCGGCATCAGAGGTGCGTATGTGCGGCAAAAATATAAAACATGAAACCAACTTTACTGCTGTAGTCATCATTTTGATAAACTTTCTCATTATTAAAACTTAGTAAATGTTATGTAGTGTGTTAATATAATTGTGTATTCAACTGGTTGAAACGGACTTCTGCAAATTTAATACCTGCCCTTCGGTCGTATTATTTTGCGCACACAATCATCGTTCTCAAAGTGACTTTCAGGCTTAGTACATGCAAATCTTTAGTAAGTCAAGTCCTTGAAGTAGAACTTACTGGCTTTGGAAAACCATAGCCTGAAGCAATCTACTTCATCTTTAATTTAATACTGTAAGTAACCCTGAAGTCTAAAAGCTCTTAATGAGTCACGCATCAGAAGCTGTGCTGCATAAGTGCTTACCATTAGTGATGAAGATGACCAAATGGTTAATGATTTGTTACAGAGAGATTTACTTTCACTGTCCCAAACGTCAGCATGTCATCGGCATTAGTTAATTCGGGGGCACAAGTGAGAGCTTCAACAGTAAAAGTGATTAATGAGCAAACAACAGACTGATGTCCTGAGGTGTGGATGATTAATTTTGAAATGACCAGAAGCAGTAAAAGCAGAGGTGTACAGCCGCATTCACTCATTAACACACAATCTTTCATCTCACCTCATGGTGGCAACGGTGGGAGTGTAAATAAGTGTTAAAGAGGATTTGACAGTGATTAAAATCACCTCTTTGTTTCAGATTTACAAATTTGGGATTTGGTCCTGAATTTCTAGATTTTGATTTAGATATAATCTTATAGGAGTATAAGGATTATTATTTCTGAGTGATCAATGTCTATGATTACTATAGAGCCTGTATTTTTAGCTTGCAAATATCCATATTTGGTCTGAAAGAGAGTTTCTATGAGGTCTATTTTATCAGAAGTGTCTCTCATCAGCCTTAGCTGGGTAGAACATTTGGTTCAAGTCACATCTAGAAGGCTGGAGCTACTAAAACTGCCTTGAAACCCCAAGGCCCTCCAAGGCTTAATTCTTGAATCCCTTCTGTTTAACTGTGACAAGCCCTTGGCTCATTTTTATTTTTTTGTGAGTGTTTTTTTAAAGGTAATTGAAGGAGGTGCCAGATTATTATCAATGAAGGGGTTCACCTGGATCTCGGAGTCTCCATGCCTTTAAAAGACCGATGCAGCCGGTAAGCATGCTTTCTTTCTTACTCTTTTTGCAGTTCTTTTTTTTTGGGGGGGGGGAATTTTCTTATTGTTTATATCATATCATATCATATCATATCATATCATTTATTATCACTTATCCTCTCATGCAGTTGCTTTATAGTTTAAGTTAAGGTTGTTTAGGTCTGTCATTTGGGCCAAATAAGCACTAAAATCTTTTGTGACGTGTGTCTCCTTTTCATTTGTTCCTTCCCTTTAGCCATAGACAAAACAGCAACCTTTACATTCTCCCATTAGGTAAAACCTTGCAGGATAGCAAAATTACATATTATAGCCATGCAGTCACCCTGATCTACATAGCATTCTCATCTACAATTATGCAATGTGTAAATGCATAGAGCATATTGACAATTAGATGTGCCAAAATTTCCTTCAACTGAAAAAAGACAAAACTGAGAGAATTCTATTTGGCATTAAAAACAAAAGACTTCAAGGCGCTTAAATTTCAAAAACATGATTCAAAATCTGGGAGTTAAAATAGATTCAGCTCTTACCTTTAGTAGCCACATGAAAGCAATAACAAAATCAGTCTTCTACCATCTGAACAGAGATTAATTTAAGATCGTGTCTAAAAATGATTTAGACAAACTTATTCATGCGTTCATTTCCAGCAGGCTGGACTACTCTGATGGCCTCCTTACCAGCTTTCCAAAAAAGACTAGTAGACAGCTATAGCTTAGTCAAAATGCTGATGCTAGAATGTTAACCAAGACAATGAGAAATTAGCACATCACTCCAATTCTCTGATTCCTTACAATGGCTTCTAGTTAGCTACAGAATTGGCTTCAAAGTGTTGTTGCTTGTCTATAAAGCACTAAATGACTTAGGACCTAAATACATTTCCAACATAACTGGAAGTGTAAAACCCTCTTAGATCAATTCCCTTTGAGCGAGAGAGAGAAGGGAGCCAAGTCTCCAAGAATTCTGGCAATAATCTCTCTAATACAAATGTGATTTTTAAAATGAAATTTTAAATTAAGCCAAAATCTAAGAACTAACTGGATCCTAAACGACTCATTCTACCACACAGATTGAAATGTACAACCCACTGAGATCCTGAAAGCCCTCTCATGCATTTTAACACAAAACAGTGTACTTCTGTGTCTTATTTAACCAGTTTAGAAGCAGAGATGCTGACGAGATGCAAGGTCAGGAGCTGCAATAATGTGAGTGGGACAAGAAGCAGGAGGAAGTGCGTGTGCATTTATCACCATGATAAAGCATGCTAATCCTCCTCCAACAGCTCACACAGACATTGCAATCAGCCGCATTTTCACACAACCTTCGTTTTTATCTCCAAACCCTTCAGCATAAACAAGGTTACATCAAAATGGACAGGCCCAGGAAGTGACAGCAGAAAGGTCAGTTGTGTTGGCTGGTTAAACAAGCAATTTTTCGACCATTCTGTTCTATGAATCTCATTGCATTTCCTTTCATTTAAAAGCCAAATCACTCAATAACGTATGTAGTTGTCTACCCTAGAGCTTATTGCTAGTCACGAAACAAATACTGCTCACAGAAATTAAATACAAAACGCAAGGAATAGTCAGATCATGCAAAGCCATGACTAATCATGTGAATGAATCACTGTGGGGGGAAAAAAAACCAAAACATTCAGCTTGACTCTAGCAGAATATGACATTTTTTATTATTTGGAAGGAATTTTTTTTACTTTTTATCACATATAATGCAGTAGACAAATATTCCCCAGTTATATTAAGTTTCTTTAAATGTCTTTATGGCTCTATTTTCATGCAAACATAAGCGTAATTTAGTGGTATAACACCGGCGTATTGCTAATTTGGTTTGGGCGTACATAAGTAAATTTTTTCCAATTCTTGTCAAGTTTCTATTGTTAAGCCCAGAAATGATTGCACCTATACTGATGTGGGAGCAGTGGTGCAACTGGAGATGTGACATTTTGAAATCTGCTGTCCCATTTCTCACAACCCAGT
>JAOUQW010000032.1:8110027-8126433 GCA_028565825.1 Olivaichthys viedmensis
TGTTCCTCGTTTGTCTTCCCTTTAAGTATCCCCGTGTTTCAGTCGAGTGTTGTCTTCCGTTGTGTTTGTTTAATGTCGCGTGTATATTCTGTTTCCTGTCTGCTGTTAGGTTAGTAGTGTGTGTGTAAAATAAAGTACATGTTAAACGGCTTTGCGCCTGTGTCCAGCCTCTCCGTGCCTCGCTACACCATAACAGCTAGACCCCTACACTAATGACCACATCTAAATTGTTCCTACAATGTGATTTCTGGGAAGAGTTTGTCAGGCTTTCAAACATCAGAAAATATAAACAACCACACATGCCATCACATGTTGCACATGGGCAACCAGATGCTGCATTGTTTTTTGAAGGCAATTACTGCAACATTTTACTGTAGCGCTCAATTCAAAACCCTCTGTGCAGTCAAGACATTTTCTACATTCGGTATTGGTATCCCAGCAGAATAATGGCACCTCACCTGGGTACTGTTTCACCCCCAATTTACCTGCCACATCTCCAAAACAAGTCACAGGAACACGCAGGCAGCCCCCTATTTCAAATTCTTTCTGGCTAAGACTTAAAGATGCAGGAGGCAGACATTATATTCTCTCCAGAGACGCACATGACCCAGTCATGTTTTATTCACGGAGAGTCTGAGTGAACCTGGGCTGTTCCATTCATTAGAGCTGCAGCACAGGGAAACAGCTTTAATGGGGGGCTTGAGGAGCTTGATTCTCCTACAGCACACACAGAGGTTTAAGCAGTAATTTGTCTTTGTTGTTGTTCTGAGGGACCTGATGAGATGTTGGAATTTAAGTGGATTAGTCACTTAAAAATAAATCAATATATCTTCTCTATATCTTTCATGAAATCATTGCTATTAATGATGATCCATGAACCATTTTAGTGGAATACATAATGGAATTCAAAATGCATGTTCTCATAGGAATCTTATGCGTTCTCCCATATCCATCTTCCCCAGATGTTGCTGCCCTGTGGGGCTTTTCTGCTGAATCACAGCTTGGCACCTTTTCTTCATTTCATATTTGCTCTAATCTTTTAAGTTCCAGGGCGCCACCTGTCCAAACATTTATGACCACAGTAGTGCTGCTTGCCGACAAAAAAAACTGCTCTGCTTCACATTTCCTGTCTTCCATTTAGTCCAAATTTACATCTTTATCTATGGAGGGGTTCTCATTGATAATGTAGTACTACTAAATTTAATAGAAGCATCAATATAACAGTATAAAATACAAATTGTATCTGATCTTAATCATAGAGGCATGCAGTGAGTTGACCTTCGTGCAACAAACACTACGATCAAACATACATTTTACAATCACTCGATTATTATTGTGAATTAAACCTAAATCCAATTTGAAATGTCCAAATAGAATCCAGCCTTATGTATGAGTGAATGATAAATCAGTCTTGTGTCTAAGAGAGACGAGATGTAAAGGGGTGATTTTTGCCAAAGGGTCATTTATCACCATCACCAAGATTGCCAGCCTGCATTGCAAAACAGCTCCCAGGGATAATAGCATTAAACCAGAGGCATGTCTGAAAAAATGCAACACACACAGTACCTATTAGGCTTCAAACACAGGTGGAGCTTGCCTTACTAGCCTAGGGGTGCAAGATGAAATTATAAAGGCCTACCCAACCACAATATAGTCCAGGTGAAATGCTAAATATAAGCTTGTGTTACAGTAAGAAATCTTGGCTCTTATGCAAGAGTAAAATACCGCTGATAGAACAGCAACACCTGCATTTCTTATTAATTTACAACAACAACAAACAAATCAAAAACATGTCAAACAAGTCTAACGGTCTAAATCTTTTAGGGAACAATTCTTACTTCAAGCCTACAAATTAACTTTCCGTAATTAAATTTTTGGAAATTTACAACTCTTTTTAGATCAATGTTTTCGATTTCCTTTTGATAAAGAGGAGAGCGAGTTGTAAGAGAGGCTCCTCGCTAATCGTTCCAGTGCAGGGTAAGTTTTAAGCAGCCTGAGGTGGCTGAAAGAACATTCAAAGTGTTGGCAGGCTTGTGAACGCTCTGAGCATACCATTGACAACAAGAAATTGATATTGATCTGAATTACGGTCATGTATCGGTCGCATTCTTGAGCTTGAAAATGCGTCGCTTGACTCCAATTAAATGGATTATTCCACTGAGCGGTGAAACGGGGGAGTAGGACGCATTATGTACTCACTAAAAGCGAACTAGCGAGGGAAACTATTTCATTTAACACATCAGTTGAACATATTAGTTTGTGTGAATGTTTTATAAGCAATATTACTATATTCCAGGGGACTGTTTTCTTTGTTGGTTATTGGTGCTTGCCACCTATGGCAGTCTTTCACCTACAGTAGCACTGTTTTGGACTTCAAGTTGCTGAAATAATGAAAACGTTTGAATAAACGAGGGATACGAGAACATTGTCATTCTGTCATTCAGGCTACAAATACTTTAGTATCACACAGCTTTCTCAAATGTTTCTTTAACAGCGTGGCTATAATTCTCATCACTCGTGGTGCAATTCCTTATTTTATGCTATAGGTGTAGTAACATACTGTTTAGTACAGTAGTATATGATTTGGGACACACCTAAGTTTTTGCGACTCACTATTGCATTACGACAATCATGTGACAAAATCAGAAAAAAATTCTTTTCCATGACCCTCTTGGTCAGTCCTGATTTAAGTAGGCAGTGTATGACATCTGACATAAAATGAGTCATAAAAGATATGTCAAAAAGAATGGGCAATGATTGGCCAAGCAATTTGGCAGTTAGAACAGACAATTTTTCACTATTAATATCTTAACATACACTAGCGTTCAAAAGTTTGGAGTCGCTGCTCAAAAGTTTGGAATCAGTGTTTTCAGTAATATAAACTCCATGTAGTTTCAGATCCATCTATAAAATTATTGTAATATGATTCTAGTGTTTATGCACTGTAGGTTTCAGATAATTTGTAGAAAGCTGTAAAGCTGTGTCCATTATGTCTCCAAAATGACTATGAAGGTTTTATAGCATTGGCTGATGTTAATATAAGCATTAATACCCAGAATGCCTCTTTTTTGGAAAGCGGTGACTTAAATAATAAACTGAAATTCTCTATGTATAGTCATTTCTCCTTTATCATTACATTTTTATTATTTAACGTTTGAAATAATTTTTATATAACCTTTTCCCAAAATACTTTAAATACCAAACAAAACCTCTAAAAATACCTTTGTGGTGTATATTAGATATATTAGATCTACTACATTGAATAAGAGTTTAGTGAATAGAATAATGACAGTTCATCAAATATGACAGGTGACTCCAAACTTTTGGACGCTAGTGTATATATTATTATTATTATTATGTTTTGTTCCATTTGTTCCATCTCAGCCATTTAAAGACATAAATTTAAATTTAAAAGAGAACATATCCATAAAATAAAATAAAATGTAACTAAATTAAATTAAATTTAAAATAAAACAATAACAAAATGTCAGCACATACACTGTTCCACATTATTCTCTGTGTGTGACGAACACAGTGTGTGATACCGGTGCTCCTAATTCACCTTTTATCTAATACTCTGTATATCCCACAATTCACCTTGCATAGGTTGTGAGCATTTATTCATCACTGTCAAACTTCATTTTGTACTGTTTAGTCTTATTATGTAAGCGATGACCATCATTTAAAACTATATAAGGTGTCAATGTAATAGACAATGCATAAAAATGTGGATTTATACACATTCATGAATGCATATTTAAATATGAATCCTCAATGTTACCAATAAAAGACACAATAAAGCCTTTTTACAGCAAAATCCCCAGTGTTAAATTTACTCTTACAGTGCTCATTTAGGTCCATCTGGCAGTAGGTGTTGATTCAACATCTGGGGATTTTTCTGTAATGCTAAGAGTAAAGATCAACCTGTATAAATTGATATAAATGTTAGCAACTGGCTATAATATACTACACTACACTACATAGTATGTGTCACGTCTCTGCTAGCTTCTGTCAGAAACAAAAAATACTATTCCCAAAATTCTCTGAACAACCCTGCATCACATGACTTATCACATGACTCACGGCCAAGTTCACCTGATTGCAAATCACAGACACCTGGTTCTCATTACACTCCACACTACATATATACCCTGGACGTTCACATAGACTTTACAAAGTCTCACTCCTGTGTAAAACCAGTGATGTTACAAAGCTGTTATGCGTGGTCTTAGATATTCTGGTTATGACTTTGTTTTGTGTAGTACTGGATTCTGTCTTTGCCTAGTTTGGCCCATTTGATGATTGGCTGGCCTACCGCCCAGCCCTTTATGTATTGTCTGTCTTTCACTGTAAATAAACTCTGCACTTGCATCCTAAACCCTACCCTGTGTGTGTGCACAATGCCTTACCGTATGCTTTATTAATATATTGCTTTATATTTTGTTAGGAATTTAAGAGTGTAGGTAAAGGTTATATCCTTGACGAGTCACCTGGTTTTGCCTAATACTACTATTTCATTTTTAACCTTTCTTAGAAAGGAGAAATTAAATCTGGTTGGAGTCTTATTGTGCCAGTGCTTGCTTATACTGTGAGTTTCTTGCATTTGTCATTTCATATTCACATGACATTTTATGGCGAGGCTTTATTATACCCACATTCGCTATTAAAATTCATTCCGTGTTAATGATAAAAAATCATTCTCTTGTGCACTTGCCTGGAGCACACTTAAAAAATTTAAAGGCCAAATTTAAAATGTTGATATTTTGCCTAGAATTTGCTCAGGCTGTAAGAGTGAAGCTGTCCTTGCGTGCTATCAGCGATCTGGTCTCATGCTGACCTTCATGTTGGCATGATGAATACTGGTCATAACACACTCCAGTGCTCATACGCTGTGACACTCTAATTCATGTTTCATATAGCCCGGGTGCAATGTAACACATTACCAATATAAAACTGGATTGCACCAAGAAAGATTAAACTTTCTGGATGAAATCAAAGTTTATGTAATAATCCAGTTGCACCAAACTTTAAATTTTGTTTTAAAATAATCAAGATTGCATTTAGGCCTTCATTTGGTTTTACAGTAAACTTGGATTAACTTTAGTCCTGTTGCCCCCCTTACTTTAAACTCATTGAAATTTCAGTTAGGGATTAATCTTGCAGCTGAGGGTTTTTTATTTTAAAAAGGATAATAAATATAAAAAATAATAAATATAAAAAATTATTGATGTCTTTAGACTGAAGAATTCATCTTGGTGGGCAATCAAAATTAATCCCAGGTCAAGATTTTAATCAAAGGTTGAGATTTTAATCAGCAGTTACTCTTACTCTTTATTTGTTTGTTTTTTTACTTTTGTTTTTTTATTTCTTTTGGATTTATATTTTCAAACACTGTTATGATCAGTCTTCAGTTCTGTAACGTTTTCTCACTGCCCACTCTCAGGACCCTCAAGCCCAGGAGGATCAGAGATTTCTCTCCTCCGTCTCCTCCTACTGTAACAGACAGAGCCAGGCTGTTGTTGGTGTATGTGTTTTCAGATGACAGATGGCTCATCTGAAAGGTCTGCATCCTAGTCAAGTGTTAGTCACATTCTATTAGGACACATAGAAGATGGAAGCTAAATAATACTAACTGATGCAGCTATTTTGTTTTTAAAGCTGGATGAGTGGTTATGCAAGTGATTTGTTTTGATACTGTATGTAAATAAAAAACAATGCCATTAATACATTAATACTTTCACATATATGGATCATCTCAAAGCAATGCATGGTCACAACTCATGACTAACTCATATGGAGCTGCTGACAGTTTTCTTTTTTTCTGAGTGGTTAAGATGCTCCTGTATACTTCAGAATTCAACAGGCACATAATCAATAAAGACCAGTGAGATCAATAAACACCAGCAGCCATTCTTGCCCAACCTGTAACACTACCTCCACCATTTTCACAGATGAGGCAGCATGCTCTGGTTAATAAGTATTTTCTTTGTTTCCACACTTTCCTTCTTGAATCACCCTGCTACAGGATACTCTTCATCTCATCTGTCCATAAGACTTCTACAGGCGTTTTATGGATTTCTTTAAGCAAATTGTAATAACCTGGTTGTCTGTTCTTGATGTTGAACCCATTGCGGTCAGGCTGGTGGATTATTCTTCATATGGTAGTCCTTGACAGATTTATGCCTGTGGTTTTTATTCATGATTAAAAATGTTATCCACTATTGTGGTCTTAATTGTCTACTCAGTCATGCTACTGCTAAGCTCTACGCTGCATTCTTGCTTGTTTTTTTGCTCTATTTCTGATTGATCTATTCTGACTTTTTAGCCTCATAATGGCCTCCTTTACTGGCATTTTCACTTCTTTGGTCGTCGTGTTAACAGCAACAGACAAAAGCAATCATGCAAGAATCAACTCTAAACCATTTGTTAGCTGTTGTGCATGCACTAATGATGAAACAACATGAGCAGCCGATTGTCAGGTTTCTTATGGTCGCCTAAAATTGAGGTTACTATGTACAAAAACGTCTACAATTTCTATATGGTTTACCAACTATAGATATAAATACCCTCAAACAAAAGATGACATTCTGAACATTACAATGACTACAGATGACAAATATTACAAATCCTGTGGGCTGAAGTACAAAAAAACTAATTTGTGTTATTGCCTTTATTTAACTGTTAATATATTTAACTAAGAAAAGAAACATTATTTCAATTGCCTCCAAAATATGTGCAGGGTGGATAGTGTTTAACAAGCTGATATTAGTACTACTGAAACACACTATTGTGATAATACAATACATTATTCAGGTCAGATAATGTCTGTACTAATAAAAGCCTGTCACTGTGACTCTTCATACTGTAGCTGTATGCTGATTAGCATAGCCTGGTATAATGTTGGTTGTACATGAGATAAAGTGATCATGCACTAATCCACTGTTTCTGCTCATGAGGATTTGTCAACACTGTACCTTTGCTGAATACATAGCAAGCTAATGTGGCTTTGTATAACTTATTCGTCTGTGTATGATTATTTGCACATGGTTGCAGCAGGGTAACATGTGAGGCTATCTGTGAGTCTACAACTCCAGACACTCATCAACAGACAAGGCTTTATAGGCTGAACAAGTGGAAGCTATTAGAGGAACTCTTCTTTCTTTTCTTTCGTCCCCAGATGACTGTTGTTTCAAAAGCCATTATTACGACTTTCTCGGTACAGACATGTTGTTGACGTCTCTTCAATTTGGGATTGTGTCAAAAATTGCTCTTATTCAAGACATGGGCAAACTAAAAGGAAGCGCTATGTTTGAGCAAAAGTTTTCAAGTGCTATTTCAATCAATCTGAAATCTTTTATTCTTAAACTATTTCTCAGTAGTTAAAATGTCACTGTGTCATAACCTTCACCCAGTTCATATCTCCTGACATTTTTTTTTAATTTATTCCCCAATTGCCACTGACCAAGATGTAGTGACAGATTCACAACTCTATTTTCGTGCAAGTGCAAACATAGCTTAGTAATATAAGACCGGCTTATTGATCATTTAGTTGGTTTTAAGTCAACTTTTTCGCGCCCTTGGCAAGTTGCTATTTTCATGGTCAGAAATGAACGCACGCTCATGCACTGACGCAAGTGCAGCAAGAACCTCTTAGTGCAGATGCAAGGGTTCTGAACTTCAAGTAAAGGCTTAAAAGTCCTGTCCCATTTCTTACAACATTATTTATGTCCATACAAATAGACTTCACTCAACTACTAACTAGTTCTTTTGTCTAAATACTAACTGAATTATTTTGTTTAAAACATATAAAAACAAACAACTCAATTGTGGCTAATGGATGTGAATCAGACAGTTGACACTGGATATAGGCTGATGGCAGATGTCATTATATATTTAACAGGATCGCTAGAATGTCTAACAAAACTAATTAAACACTAAATTCGCCAAATTTATTGCCATTATTGAGATGAGGAAATGTTGTCCTAGAGGCTCACACACTTGAGTGACACCCAAAAACCACACAAGAAGACAGAAAACATGTTTGTTATAAGTTCTTTCAGCAAGTTGGTTATTTCTACCACTAAAATATCGACATGAAATCTATAAGTGATTACAAAAATGTTACATGTTTTTAAAGGGAATGAGAGGAGCTGATTGGATTGGATATCGCAGCAGCACACCTAACCACACCTCTTGATAATGTATTAATTCTAACCCCGCCCCCTTTTTTTACAATTATGTTGCTCTGCACCAGGTTTCCACCCACCCCGATGGTCACGGAAATAAGTTTGCATTATGTAGACAAAAATAAGGTTCTCTCATTTTTAACACCTTTAGGCCTATTTGGGATTAAAAACCACAACATTTGCCATGAGTATGATGGGCTTATTATCCCTGCTGAGTCTGTTGAACATTATTGAGAATGTGGTTAATGTGCAGGCTGTCGCTGATCAGAGATTCTGTTCATGATTTGAGCTCTGACCCTCAATCTCTCTCCTGTCCACCTTCTGATTTGCATGCACTCCTGGTCTGATGGCACGGCAATGTGGGGCTGTAATCAGTTAGACAAACTCCTCTGTGTGTGGCATTACCATCCCCGGCTCACACACACACACACACACATTGCTGAAACTTCATTACCTGAGTCCTATTTACAAGCTTCTGCACAGAAAGAGAGGTATTGCTCTTTCCTAACTTTATGGGGACAAAGATAATGACTATGGCCTCGTCTCATCATATTCAACATTTCATCAGGAGAACATGAAGGCAGGCAAATGCAGATTTAAATAATAACTCCGGTCCTGCGTGTTTGATTTCGGTTTGTGACTGCGCCGTGTAACAGCGACGTGATTGCGGCTGCAAAATTACAGCATATTTCCACCTCACGTAACTGTCAATGTTGCACAGAACGGACAAGCAGAATCACAATGGCCCCGACTTTTCATAGTGAATATGCTTATCTCCGTCTACACCATTTCATTCTTTCAGCCTGATTAGTGCCTGAGCTGCATGTGAAAGGAGGGAGCAGAAATGAGCGCTAAATAAACCTGATCTAATGAGAAATTAATTCGAACGAGCGAGGGCGATGTGGTTGGATTTCATTCGATTTCCACCAAAGTTGTTAGAAAATGTACAAGCTCTAACCCGCCCCTAAACCTAATCTTAACCTTCGTAACTTTTCATACGAATTGATTCAAGAAGGAGAGACCTAGACAGAGAGCTAGAGAGAGAGAAAGAGCTAGAGCCAGATGGAGAGCTAGGTTCTTAACAATTTGCGTAACCCAATTCGTATGAAACGTTACGACAGTTAAGGTTGGGATTAGGGGCGGGGTTAACGCTCATACCTTTCCTTGCAGCTTAAATTTGTATGAAATCGAACTGAATCTAACCACATTGTTAATTGTTCGAGTGCATAAGAATTTATCATTAGGTCAGTTTTGAGAAACAGAGACAGAGAAAGAGAGAGCTAGATGAGAGAGAGAGAGCTAGATAGAAAGAGACCTGGAGAGAGCGAGACAAGAAAAAGAGATCTAGACACAAAGCTAGAGAGAAAGAGACACACAGAGAGAGAACTAGAGAGAGCCAGAGAAAGATTGAGAACTAGTGGAGCTATATACCATGAGGCAAACAAAGCTACCTTGAAGTGAATAAACAATAAAAAGAAAAGAAAGAGATAGCTATAGTAAGAGAGGGAGCTACAAAGACAGACCTAGATAGAGAAAGAGAGAGACATGAAAGAAAAAGCCAGACAGAGAGATAGGGAGAGAGTGAGAAAGGTCTCAAGAGAGAAAGTGAGAGGGAGAGCTATGCCATGTCGGAATTTGTTCCCTATTTACCATTTAGAGTATGTGTGAAACTGAAGGCAGCTGCCTTGATGCCTTGCTGTCTATGCTGTCTCATAAGTCAATGTCTTTAAAGGTAGAACTGTGATATCCACGAAGGTATCTGTAAGGAAACAGTTTGAGACACGCTTTAAAGGCAGCATACGACATGACGTTGCAAAGATACGCTTACGACATACGCTAATGGGCTCTAACTCCAAAAGTCCATTAGGTGATGAGGAATAGAAAAATAGAACGAATATTCTGTGACTACACCAGCTATTTCTTCAGTCAAAACAATTACAGATAGCTTATATTAATACACAAACTGCTTTGTGTCTGGGTTTTCTTTTGGTACGGCATCTCACTGCTGCCCCCTACATAGTGTTCTATATAGAACAGTCTATATAGAAAGTAGTGAACGAGTGACACAGCTCTAAAGAGATAGAGAGAAACAGTGAGAGGGAGAAGGGAGGATGTGGGACAGGTCCTCTCGGAGGTGTGATCCTGTGCAGATAAAGAAGCCGCGTGGTCTCTGAGCTCAGTGAGCCATGCACACATCCAGCGTTAAAGGGAAGCTTCGCCTCAGATCTGCCCTCCCAGATGAGGATCACCAGCTGTTTCACCCGCTGGCTGTGTGACTGACGGCCATTTTAGAGTTTATTTACACCCATTTAATCACTTCACTGTTGTTTTGGCTTATTGCAAAAATGTCTTCAGGAACCTTGCCTTTATTTATCTGTTGATTTTTTTTATGGAAGATTGTTTTTGCAGTCCACACCTTCATATTTGAAATAATACATATATAATAATAACATATATTTTTTGCAGCACAGTACAATGATGGTTCATAGAAAGACATCGAATGTGTTATGAGCCACAGCATAATTTCAGATAAGTCTCCGCACATGGCCTTAAGACAATTTCTAATTGGGTTCACTGTGAGTTTAATTATTGTCTTGGAATTTCACAGAAAGGCAGCAGATTACAGCAGAGGTGTGTTATAATGAATTTGTGATTATCTGCATTGGCTTTTGTGGAATCTCTCTGTGGGAGAAACAGCAGATTTTTCTCCTGGGGCTGAAGTGGGTTTGGCTTCTGCTCGAAATGCCAACCTGAGAGAGACGCTGATGCCCAGCTGTTCCACAGACGTCTTAAAATTACCTCACATTTACAACTGAAACTGAAGCCATCTGTACTACAATTGGATCTCAATAAATAGGGTCAATGACTAGAATGGCAAAGTTCCTAAATCCCTTAAACTCCCAGGGCCCGTCGGCGGGTCCAGACCTTCTTTCCTCACTCTCGTAACTACACACCTTTCCTATTAGTTTCACTGTAGTTACTGAATAATATTCCTTAAAATGAATAACTGCCGAGACTTTAAGGGGTCAAGCCAGGCATAAACTGTACGATTATTTTTATTTTGTTCTTTGGTGACAACTCAAACGGCACGTTTGAATCTCCTGCCGTATACTGCCAAAGCCTACAATTTATTTGCTCACACTGTATAAAAATAATCAGTCCAATTGACATGCCACAGTGTGGTTGCTCACAATTCAGAAAAATGCCTGATAGTTACAAGTTTGGAAAGCTTTTTTTCTTTCAGCCTAGGTGGATCTGTCAGAGTGATTGCACAGTGGCAATCTCCTGCTGACATTTTTTCCATTCCTCCCTATCATATGATACATGGAATGGAACATGTGGTATGTTGTTGCCACAGCTTGACTTACCTGTCCTCTATGCGTTCTGTCCATACAACGCACATGTTTGCGCCATTATGTTGACGTCATTATCGTTGT
This sequence comes from Olivaichthys viedmensis, assembly GCA_028565825.1. Classification (NCBI taxonomy): domain Eukaryota; kingdom Metazoa; phylum Chordata; class Actinopteri; order Siluriformes; family Diplomystidae; genus Olivaichthys; species Olivaichthys viedmensis. Next base: position 8,121,651 of record JAOUQW010000032.1, read on the forward strand.
GACACGCAGACACACGAAAAATCAGAGTGTGAGAATACTCACGTTGCAAGACAGCCAACGAAAATTCCAGACATGTCTGAAATTGATCCGATTGTCCAACAGCTCCATCTGAGCTCTTTTGGACAGGTAATTGGCATCACGATGTCAAACTGCATTTGAAATGATGGCCAATGCAGCTGAAATTCAACCCAATTTTGAAGCCAAATCAAGTTTAAAAGCTCATATCATACAGTGTTTGCCCAGGATTATACAAGTCTATAACTTGCAAACGCATATCAGTGACAAGGCCACCGTCCTTCATTAAAGTGATTCAAACTGCCTGTGTAATAATCTGTAATTAATGTTCACTCCATCCTTTTAAGATGAGAACCATGTCATGGCTCTAACGATTAGAGAGCAGAGATGAATGTGTGGGTGCTCACACTGTACGTGGAAGGAAAGTTTCCTGCAGGAAAGTTTCCAACAATTAAAAGTTAGGAAAGTCTTATTATTTTCCACTCAGCTTTGGTGAATCTGTCAGAATGAGTGCATAGCGCGTAGTCTCACAAGCCAGGCTGGTACTTTCCTATAAAATAACTGCCTACTTTCACATAAAGAGGCCTGTTGACTGACATTGCAAATGGCCAACCACATTTACTCACCACTAACTGTTTCAAACAAAACTCTCTAATAACTTTTAAAGATAGGATGCCGTGAACTTTTTCCAAATCCAGTTACTATATCTTGCTCCGAAAAGCTCATTGTGGCACGGTGTTCAAAAGTCTGTTTTTCCCTCGGAAACCGATGTACGGACGTGTGTATAAACAAAAGTGCAGATATCCAATCAGATTGCAGTCTTCAAGATTTTGAAGCTTGTGGCTACCTAAGTTGGCCTTAGGTGGAGCATCTGGGGCTGAGACCAATAGTGTTACTGTTACTTACACTCGGCTCAGGTGTTATAAGGGCAATGGCTATCTTCTGCCAGTGTTTTTTTCCTGTTCCTGCCCGTCATGGTAAAATGATAAAGAAATATCATAGACGCACGTATGTTGTAGCCACAGCTCGACCAACCTGACCTCCATGCACTCTATCTATTGTCATGATTTTGCCCTCCCACAGAGCGATGTGGCTTAAACGGCAGCAGCTCCATGTGTTCCGGTTCCAGTCTCCGCCCTTGTTCGGTTGTTGGATTTGTTTTCTGATTAGCTACACCTAGTATGTATATAAGCTCTGTTAGACTAGCATGTGTTGTTTTTGCAAAGTCTTGCCATTTATTCAGTGTGCAATTCTAAGCATTATCTATCTGTGTGTTTGCTCCAAACAGTATTGCCTGTTTAATTGATTTTGCCTTTGGATATTCACAGTGGTCTGTTTCCGGTGTTTAGACTCATTGCCTGTTTTTCGATTACGCTTTTGGATATTGGATTTTGTGTGAAACACGCTCAGTGAATTTATCCTTCACCTCCGGTTTATGATATCCATACAACATGCTCTCTTGGTGCCATTCTGTAGATATTATTGTTTCCACGTGCAAACGCACAAATTGCGGAAAATCAGTTCACGACTTTAAAAAAATTAATTCATGGGACTGGTTAGACTGGACAGCTGACCAAAACTTCTGACGTCAGAAAATGATTCCAATCAGGCATCACTACCTCTATAACACTGCAAATGCATCTGAAATTCATCCAAATCAGGTTTAAAAACAGGTTCAAATTGTACAGTGTATGGCTTGGATTATACTTGCAAATGCATATCAGTGACAACGTCACTGTCCTTTATTAGATTGCTTGGGAACTGCCTGTGTAATCATCGGTAATTAATGGTCTCCCTTCCATCCTTTTAAGATTGGAACAATGTCATGGCTCTAACGATTAGAAAACCGAGATGAATGTGACCTTTCAAAGTGCTGACCGGTGAGCCAATATAGGGCATGCACATTTCCCAAAGGACACCAAAGCTGGTGAATGTAAGAGTTTAAGAAAAAAAAAAGAGTCTCTGCCCACTAAGCTGTTGTCAATCACCGGGAATGGCGCGATCAGCGAAGCGTGCTGAGGCTGTTATACACTCTTCCTCCAGGCCTAATTAGTAAATGGATACACTATGCAGAAAGAGGGATAGAGAGATATGAGAGGCATGCAGTATGGAAGGGAAGAGATAAGAGCAATTAAGAAAACGTGGAGAGGGGATGAAGAAAGAGATATGAGTTTGAGAGAAAGGAGGCAGGGGAAAAATGAATCTTTGAAAAGGCCTCCGCTTCACTGTGATCCCCAACTCTCTGAGCTGCTACCAATCCTCCATCCGTTTTCTCTGAGGAGAATAAGGTGGGAATGTTTAGAGCATTTTACACGTCTCTTATTGATCCATGTGTCAGAGTCTAAAGCACCTACATGGGGAAAATTAAACACCAAACCTCAACACTAAAGTCAGAGGCAGAGCCTTAAACAGCTGTAGCACATTTCAAAGAGAGATTATCATGGGAATAAAAAAAATCTGGGTTGCTTATTCCCTTTTATGATTCTGTTCACCCGGATTTAATATTTCTGATGTATGGCAACTGTGAACAGCAACCATATTCTAAAAACTTTCAAACCTCTCCACAAGCGATGGTGCAATGGTTTCTTCTCTATGAAGTTTTTCTTGCCATAAATAAATGAATAGAAGGCCATGCGCTTTGAAATTCTCTGTGGACGTCACGAGTTGTGAGATCTTCATGTACTTCAAGCACTGATGAAATTCCAACTAATGTACATGATATTCCTGAGGATGCTGAAGATCCCTAGATGAAAAAGATGAAAAAGGCTTTTATGCCACTTCCCTACATTTTATTAGTCCTCTCAAGTGTTGCCAAAGTAATTTTTAAGGTTAAATAAAATAAAAAGCAATTATGTACAAGCTATTCATTGATAGACTCGTATCTTGCAAAGCTTATGGCTTGATGGTCATTTTTGCAGATGACATATATAAGAGGAATTCATTCATTTTGAATAAATGAAGAATGGATCTTGAGAATCTTTTCTTGAGGATCTTGAGAAGTCATTATTGACACTGAGACTTAAGAAGACTTTAAGAGGCCGGTGTGTTGCTCCTATGAATTAAAGAGGTCCATATTTTGCTTCTATGAATTAAAGATGTCTGTGTGTTACCTCCATGAATTAATGATTTCCTGTCAAGGACCATGAGGCTTAGAGGCTTAGTGGTTTTATGCTAATGTGTCACGCGTGCGGCTGTGTGCGTGAAATAGCGTGGCGGTCGCCATGGCGATGGCCGCCACATGCGCGACCACGCGCTTTTGTTATGTTTGTTTAAGTGCCCTTGTCCCGTGATGTGATCCTGTCCACCTGTGTGTCGTTTGTATGTAATCAGTGTCTGTACATAAGCCCTCATGTTCCCCGTCCAGTTTGTCCTTGATTGTTTTGTGTTTGGATGTTTGATGTTTCGAGGAGTGTATGTTCGATGTTTAGAGTGACCAATAAATGTTAGATGTTTGAAGAGGCTTCGCGATTGTGTCCTACCTCCGCCGCTATGACGTTCGTGACATAATGCAGGACACGTAGTGCAGTAGTTCAGATTTAGGTGTAACTAGTAATACGATTTGGATTATTACATTAACACCAAAGAATATTTTCATAAATGGCTCTAATTTTCATAAAGTCTCATTAGTGTTACATCCTCAAGCAATATATGCTTAATTTGAATTCCCAATGATGATAGAATATATCCTTAGTTAGAAAAACACACAGGCTTCACAGCAGCTGTTCGGTTTAGTTTCACTCTCTTTTTTCCGCCCTCACTATAGTCACTCAGAGGTAATCAACCATCTTGTTCAGCTTTTCAGGAGAGTTAAAGTGGATGCTGTGCCAGGTGCTACGAAACACTAAAGGCCCCAATCCACCGTCATTCCTCTGCGCAGTGAAATCACTGAATATTTATCACTTAGTGAGTGCTTTCGTTAAAAGTGGAGGATGACGCACGCAAAAGTGAATGTGTGGAACCATTCATGCTCCAGTCAGTGAATAGGGGCTGATCAAAAGCACTGAACAGGATGCAGGAGCTGATATTAGAGCGTTCAGCAGAACATACAACACTATGGAATAACTGAGGCAATTTACATGCATTTGCCAATTTTGATGTTACGTTATATAACAGCAACCCCTGGGTGTGCTTTATGTTATCGCCGGTTTCATGTTTTGTGCTTTTACAAAGCATGAATAGGTTTCGAATCATTTCATTTCATTTCATTTCATAAAGCCGTTTCAGCTCTTAACGTAATGTAGCATTGAGTACAATGTTTCATTGACAACATGAAGACTGAATCGACTCCTCACTGGAACCCTGAGGTGTTTTCAGGGTGACACCGAAGTATGTAGGGGATGTGTTGGATGTGAGTACAGCCAAATGTTCACACAATGCAAGTGATATTTGGTTGCCTTGGTGCTATCATTAAAACAATACTTATTAGAATGAAGGATTTAGCATCTGTGATCGCAGAGGCTACATAAATACACACAAGATGAACAATAATTTAATGATTCAGTTCATTTACATTAAAAACTATTATGAAACACCATTTCAGTACTTCACTCATTTAAGTTAGCTGAATGAATCATTTTCATGTCCTCAAACTAAAATGGTAATCAATTTAGCATTTATAACACTGTTATAAAGCACTATATTTATACCTTCTATACCTTCTATACAGTATATATACCAATGCAAAAAGCAGGTCCCAGCAGTCTAGAAAAATTTGTATGTAAGAATATTTTATGGCAATATTTCCTTACATACAAATTTTTCTAGACTG
>JAOUQW010000032.1:8135739-8150078 GCA_028565825.1 Olivaichthys viedmensis
CCATAAGCAGTGTTAACTAAGTAACAAAGTTAACACAAGTATTAATTGGTGTTAGTTTATACTGATTATTGTGGACATTTTGAGTCATGTATAGAATAAACATTGGTCATTGGCTCATTATTTATTTAACATTTAAACAAACACCAATTAATACTTGTGTTAACTTTGTTACTTAGTTAACACTGCTTATGGTGTAATAATGCTGAAGTTCATTCTTTGTTATTGTTAACTAATGTAATAAATTATGTTAGTTAAAGAAAGCCCAGTTTTAGCCTTGTATGTCTGGAATCCAGCGCAGTGTGCTGGGTTTTTTTCTGCTCTAATATACACACTAACCCCGGTCATTAAAGGAACATTATGCATGGCCAAAAATGTCCCTTTACCCCAAATGTAGTGGATCAGCCAAGACATGTTTGATGTCCAAAGTTTGCTTCTGTAGTTTTGCACTGGAGCTACTAGGCTAACGTTGTTAACAAATAAGGGATGCTTATATCTACCAGTTTAGCAAATGTTGTGCAAATGTGCAAATGTGGTTCCTGACACTGTTATCTATAAAAATGGCCAAAAAAATGTCATTGACCTAAAAACAGTCGTAGCTCCATCTTGAAGTCGAATCACTTTCTTCCTCAGCACATAGTTTGGTGTCACTCCACACCAGCATTAGCCTCGTAGCTATGGTTTCACAGACTACAGATCGATATGTGGAGGGGTTTTCTTTTGAGAATGGTTTTCATAACACTTTTCATTCCTCTGACATTTCATTCCTCTGGCAAAACACTGAGATTTGCTTTGGAGAGTATTCAGTGTGAGAGTTTTGTTATTTCCCTTAAATGACTTTCTTCCCATGTTTTTCAGAGAAAATATAGAGATAATCCATCTCCTGGGATTTTTCCCATGCGATAAATAATTCATGTCTTCAACATCAAAAGGATGTGGATGTGTTAAAATTTGCAATTTTCCAAAGATTAACAGTCAGACAACATCAAACACTGGTTTCATTTGTATTTATGCAGGATAAAATTTATTATTGGCAGATTATCTCGCAGAATGTTCTGTGTTTGCTTAATATTGTGGGCAGTAATTGAATACAGAGTTTACAGCCTCTATTTCAAGTGCTTGTAGATGCTTTGAGCTCGATTTGCATAATCCTATACTCGCAGTGCAAAACGAATTCCAACAGTATTACAAAATGATAATAAGATGAGAAGGCATGAGGAGTCGGTGCATATCTGTGCAGAACCTTGGTATGATGTAACAGAATAGCACCGCTACAAGACTGGATTTATGGGTTAACGAACATAGCAAGCAAACTGTGGAAGCAAATTTAAGTCCTATTTATTTATGAAGCCCATTTAAAAACAACAAAAGTTCTGTATAGTGAGGGCAAAACAAATGAAGGCGTCAATAAAAGGAATATAAAACCGACACATCAAAAGCACATTATATACAATAAAAGACAGGACACAATAAAAAAAATACATTATATAAAATGATATAAATGATTTATTTTATATAAATAAATTATACAATATACAATAAAAGAGGGCACAAGGAAAATAAAATTAATGCCTAAAATTGTTCCAATGTGCAATTAAAGACCAGGCGCCATACACAACTATTGATACACCACAGATATTATGCAACTCATACCCCAAAGGGGGGAAAAAGCCATTTAAGACGAGATTTAAAAGTGTCAATAGTCTAATTTACACAATTTTCCACTTCTCCAAAATGCTTTTGATCAGCCTAGATACACTATTTTCCAATGCGATTTTTCGGGTGATTTAGCAATCATGGCTGCTCATTGAGATGCATCTGGAAAGGCATGATGGCTGAAAGCATGATCTGTGAGGTACACAGCTTGAAGACTAGAGGAAGTGAGAAAAGCCAGCATTGTCACTCCACAAATTCCTCTAAGGCCTACAACACGGGTACAAATCTAAAAAATATATGCAAAACATTGATGATAAGGAAGGCAATTATTTATTTTTGCTCACATTATCCTCTTATTTCCCCCTTATCATGCCATTCCCCTGCCATACAACAGCACAAGACAACTGCTCTGTGAAGGAAAACACCAACATATGCATATGTTCTGTGATACATATGAAAACTGCCTTCACTTCCTTTCAAACTGTCAGCTACACAACATTGCTGAGTGTCTTGTGGTGTTTGGACGTGAATGCCCAGCTCTGAACTAGACAGATGCCTGACTCACTATTACTAGATTGCACATATATTCCTCTCTCCTCCATAAACACAATTTACACTCGTCCATAAACACATTTTACAACAACAGAAGAGGTATTGTGTTTTGTCCTGCAGGACTCTTCACCATAGATCCAAAAGAGTCTATATGCATCAAAATGAACTACTTCATTAGCCTTTACTGATAAAAAGTCAGTTGGTTTTTTCCAGAAACCACCAGGTGGCGGTACAACCCAAGTTGTGATTCCCACTAATCAGAGAGGTTAAAATTGGAGTCTTTTATACTTATTAGCCTTTGATTAAAGAAAGCTTTTACGTGGATACCCAAGTGTCCTCATTAGATAAGCCAAAAAAAAAAATCTGAATGCCAAGGGTTTTGAAATAGCTGGAGTTGATAAGGATTCAGTTAAATATAATTGCAGTATGACTCAGGCTTGATGGTTTTAAATCTGCACCCACCTTTGCTGTCTCTTAGGCTTTTAAAGATTTGTGTGTTGGCAGCCGCTACACGGATGTCAAGACACCCTCTCTCAGTACTATCTCATATAAGCCATTACACACATATAAACGCACAGAGGTATCTGCACACCCCCACATCCACTAATGTTTGTTTCACCCCTGTGTATGAATCATTGGACATAATGTATATATTTCCAGGTTCGACTGCAAAAGTGATAAGTCAAACTAATTTAAGCTTTAGACTTTTAGAGTAAATGTTTGAAATATACTGCAACAACAGGTTATTCAACAGCACAAGCATGGTTTTAGTTTAGTTTTGATGCCTTCTATAGATGAGTTTAGGATATTGGTGTAGGATTTATATTATAGGATTTATTTATTATGGATTTATAATCTGGAAGTATTTGGCTATAAGGTTTGAGTGTAAATTAGTTTAGCTTATGATCTACCTGTAGTAGAGTTTATCTACTTTGAGAGTTTGTCTGGGTGTAGGTCAGTTTATAATCTGGGTGTATTTGGCTCTATGGTCTGAGTGTAAATGAGCTTAAATGTGTTTAGATTCTGGGTTTAGATGAGTTTATGGTCTGGATGTAGATGGGTTTAGGGTTTTGGTATAGGTGGGTTGGGGTCTGGATATAGTTGGGTTTAGGGTCTGGGTGTACATGAGTTTATGGTCTAGGTGCAATTGGGTCTGAGGTCTGGGTGTAGACGAGTTTATGGTATGGGAGTAGTCGGGTTAGTTGTCTGGGAGTAGTTTGGTTTAGGGTATATGTGTAGATGAGTTAAAGAGCTGTGTGTAGTTGTGTTTAGTGTTTGGGTGTAGATGAGCTTAAGGTCTGGGTGTAGATGGGTTTAGGGTCTGGGTGTAGTTGATCTTAAGGTCTAAGTATAGAGGGGTTTATGGTCTGGGAGTAGTTGGGTTAGTGGTCTGAGTGTAGTTGGGTTTAGTATTTGGGTATAGTTGGGTTGGGTGTAGATGGGTTTATGGTCTGGGTGTAGTTGGGTTTAGTGTTTGGGTGTAGTTGGGTTTGGGGTCAGGGTGTAGGGTCTGGGTGTAGTTGTGCTTAAGGTCTGGGTGTAGTTGGGTTTGGGGTCTGAGTGTAGTTGGGTTTAGTCTTTGGGTGTAGTTGGGTTTAGGGTCTGAGTGTAGTTGTGCTTAAGGTCTGGGTGTAGTTGGGTTTGCGGTCTGAGTGTAGTTGGGCTTAGTGTTTGGGTGTAGTTGGGTTTGGGGTCAGGGTATAGTTGGGTTTAGTGTTTGGGTGTAGTTGGGTTTGGGGTCTGGGTGTAGTTGATCTTAAGGTCTAAGTGTAGATGGGTTTATGGTCTGGGTGTAGTTGGGTTTGGGGTCTGGGTGTAGTTGATCTTCAGGTTTAAGTGTAAATGGGTTCATGGTCTGGGTGTAGTTGGGTTTAGGGTCTGAGTGCAGTTGGGTTTAGAGTTTGGGTGTAGTTGGATTTGGGGTCTGAGTGTAGTTGGGCTTAATGTTTGGGTGTAGTTGGGTTTATGGTCTGGGAGTAGTGGGGTTTAGAGTTTGGGTGTAGTTGGGTTTGGGGTCTGAGTGCAGTTGGGTTTAGAGTTTGGGTGTAGTTGGGTTTGGGGTCTGAGTGTAGTTGGGCTTAATGTTTGGGTGTAGTTGGGTTTGGGGTCTGAGTGTAGTTGGGTTTGGGGTCTGGGTGTAGTTGGGTTTAGTGTTTAGGTGCAGATGGGTTTAGTGTTTGGGTGTAGATGGATTTAGTGTTTGGGTGTAGTTGGGTTTAGGGTCTAGGTGTAGTTGGGTTCAGTGTTTGGGTGTAGTTGGGTGTTTGGGTGTAGATGGATTTAGTGTTTGGGTGTAGTTGGGTTTAGGGTATGGGTGTAGTTTGGTTTGGGGTCTGGGTGTAGATGAGCTTAGGGTCTGAGTGTAGTAGTTTTTAGGGCCTGTGTGTATTTGGGTTTAGGTTCTGGGTGTGGTTGAATTTAGGGCCTGGATGTAGATAGTTTCAGGGTTTGGTTGTAGCTGGCTTTACGGTCTAGGAAGAGATAAGTTCTGGAGGTAGTTGGGTAATTAGTGCCACAGTCTTGTTTCTACCAACTAAAACACATTATAGAAAAATAATGGCATTCTAAGGTTATTTAGCTGCCAGCAAAATAATCACTGCCTTTAAATATTAAAGCTAAAATGTGTTTCCTTTATGGCAAGCAGTATCTTACTTTCAGAATTTAATACAGTACCAGGCTGCCTTTGGTACTCTATTTTCAAAGCAATTATTAAAAAGCACCTGGTTAAATCCCTTAAGGATTTATCTAAAGACTGCCTCGACCCTCTGGTGGTTGTAAAACATACACATTTCATGTGTAATATCTTATCATCTAAAAGCCTATGTAGCAAAGAGATAAAATCCTATTTTTCTTCCAGTTTATCTTGAACCTATAAACATCATATGCTCAATAATGCCAATCAGCCATTTTTATATTAATATCAACATTGATCATGTTATCATGATATTGGAAGTTGTTTCAATGTAGTAATTGAAAGGCAGTAAACATAAGGTCTAGATCCTTGTTATAAAGCACATAGTAGTAAAAGTCCCAGGTAAAAAGCAGTACATGAAAAAGAAGGATAAAATATAATCATCCCTCAGCCAGGAATCTCTCTCTGATGTTCATAAATCTCCCTCATATTCCCCAAGTGTTTAATTCAATCTGCTTTAGAATATGCTGAATGTTCCTTTTTGACCTTTCACTTGACCTTTTTAATTGCAGGCTGGTATTACAGCTTGTATATGGGTTTTACCCGCCAGTAATTTCTGATAAAAATACGAAAGCTATTGATTTGTTGCTTTTTGCTCAGGAAGATGTCCTGTATTTTGGCATCTGTGTCAGTTAAATTTGCCAGAAACTTCTGCTCAACTCAGGGGTCAGCATAAAGATCTGGCAGCCTATAGCACCTCTCTGCTTGATTCAACTGTTTTGTGAAGATACTCTTGCTAAGTGCTAATCAAAGATTAAACAATCACTGAAGAAGAAATCCCACTGGACGTGGACGTCCAATATATCTACGATACCCAAATTAGTATTTCGTTTTTGAGTGATAGTCATGGCACAGGCCTCTGTATATGAAGGTCCATCTATTAATAGCTTAACTGTCATTACTTACCATCTCACAACCAGACAAGACGACTTATAGAGGGCCGTAACTACAATATTTGGCCCTAAAATTGATGTTTTGGGCAATGTAAATACAATTTTAAAAAAAACTATTTAATGTGTCATCCCTGTAGATGCCACTTTTTTTTTTCTGGCGCACGGAGGAGCTCGGAGACAATGCTTAATCGGTGCTTAATGCTTAATTGTCTTAAACGAAGACAATGCTTATCTCGAGGACCAGTTGTTATAATATAATTATGAACTACACCTACTTAAAATGAGCTGTAACCGTATGAGTGCTTGGTCTTATTCAATAAACCGTGGGCACATTTTCTTTACAGGAGAGTTAAATTAACCAAAACACGGGCATAATTTTTTATAAATTCAAGAATTAAAAGCACGAAAAAAGTAGCCAACATCGTGCTCACACATTACAATTCATGACCTCAATCTAGGATCTGGTGCCACATTAAATTGTGTGCACAATTTTCTAATAAAATAAAATGAATATTTTCGGGGCCTGTCTCGTCAACAGCAGATACAGCGTTTTTCACACCTATCTAAGCTTCAAGATTTCTGCTGTTGTCTGCACAAATTAGTAGACTTTTACTTACTAGAATGTGCTGGATCAGGTGCCATTTTATAGGCTGGCAGCCAAATAATGTGGGTGGAGGGCATATTTTAAAGGAAGATAAATGTTCAGTGATCGCAAATGAACGTGATAATCGCGACTAGAACTATTCATGCAGCTTCAATATACTCGTAATATATTAGACGATTAGAACTAATAGATGTTTGTTTGAATCTTTGCCTTTTTCTCATTTGTATATAATCAGATTCGTCTAAACCGTATTTCTTTTAAAATGTCTCTTGCATTTATGCTACATCGTATTGCAGTTGACAGCAATCATTGCTTTTTTTTCTAATGAATCATCTAGAAAACATCTTAATTGCTTTGTTGATTCTGCAACATAAATCTCATCCTGCAGCAGAGGACGAAAGTCGTGTCCTCAGATGGCATAGATATCTGAGCATGCAGATGAGTGTAGCAGAAAAAAGGAGAGCGTCTTTTCCTCCTCTCCAGTTGTATGTTTAATACACACAAACCTATTCAGGTCACGCTCAGTCCTCTATCTGATAGCCTGGTTAGGAGAGTCACACACTACCTGGTACTCTGTTACACTGATACACGCTGATGGTTTTTATAAGTGATCTTGAGCGTAAAAAAACAAAAATGTATTATTATTATTATTATTATTATTATTATTATGCAGCCATCAGGAGTTAGAGAACAACACATGCCGTAAGACACACATTTCTGCAAATTAATGGTAATTATCTCAGTGAACTGGTACGACATTAGTAATGCATGCTGGGAGCTCAGTGAGAGGGCAGTAATGTCTCCCTGGGGATGGGACTAATGAGACAGAGCTCAGGAGATCAGCTGTCCAGAGACGTAAAATAAATTGTCCAGTTTCTCATTTTCTCCTGAGGGAGCGTTGAATCCATTATGACCCCTCAGTGGGTGAAGGTAAAGATCATTATGGATGTTTGGACGTCTCATCCTGGAACAGATAAATGGGTAAATTTCAACCCACCCTCAAGGGACCGTCAAGAGAAAAGACCACTTAGGACCAGTTCTGCGATTACAGTTCATGAAAGCAAGCATGAGCATGAAGCCCGTGATTCCCCAAAATCATTTAGAATCTTGGTACACATCCCTGACAAGGAATTGCATTTACCCTTGTGATTGAAGTCCCTAAATGCAGGACAAGCTTTTTTAGACGTAGAGCACCTCATGGACGTGACTTTTAGCTCACGTTTAGCAGGCTGAAGTAGCTCAAGTAGCTTTTGTGTGCATCATTGTTGAAACTGGCATGAACCAGGGAGGCAGAGTTTGGCTAGCTGTACCCTAGCTGTCAAATGGTAGAAAATACATTACATTGGCAAAAAGCCTGTTTCTTCATAGACTTACAGTACATTTAAAATTAGCAACAAAACAAAAATTATTTTATTACACTAAGGCCCTGATTTACTAAGATCACTGAAAGGCTGATTTGCTTGTAAAAATCTGATAAATTGTGTGTGGTTAGTAGGCGTTTTGCAGGTGACTTACAACTAATTGCATACAAAAAAGGTGAATAAAACAACACTGAAATATGTTTTTTGCGTGTGCTACTTGTTCTTGATATCCATTGCGATTTTGATCTCAAAGAGAAAAAAAAGTATAAACGTTTCCTTTTCCCTTTACAGAACGAACAGCATGTTTCAATGCAACCCTTACAGAAGTCTGTGTATAATCTTAAAAGTTACTACTTTGTAATACAGTAGCGAATAAGTAGGGGAGAGAGGGAACAACCTAACACATTTTGTATTTTGGAAAAATTCTCAAAGTATGTCTTCGTTAGGCTAACCATGTTTTCACACAAGAAACATTGAAGTCTTTTCTATGATTAGATGGAATCACTATATTTCTGAACGTTCCAGGTCATTAGCAATTCAACCGAAATTAAAGGAAGTGAAATGTTATTAGTTGCCCCATTGATGGGGTTAATTGTAACACGCAGAGGGAAAGTTGTAACACAGGTTGGTTTAAAAATCACTTTAAAACATATTTGTTCTATACAATTCGTTATGCTACAAGCCAAATAAAATGTTCAGTACAACTATTGATCATATTTAGTTTGATAATATTTCATATAGGTCCATGTTTTGCTATCATATGATAGACCACTTACTTTGTCACATATCGTCGATCTACACTGGGGTCTCCACGGTCCAGACCACCAGGAAACTGCATTTTCAGCCACATCGATCAAGACTACAACCATTTATCTCAAACAATGTGTGAAAAGGATAGAATATTTCTAATTTCTCATGTTACATTATGTATTTTAGACTTGCAAAAGCACATAGACCTAATCTGAAAAGGAAATAAGATAATATCGATGGCAAGCTATGATCATTCTACACATTTTAGTTTATTAAATTCAATCATATTAAAAAAGTTGTTTAGACACCTCTGATGCTGCCATCTCTAAAACCTCCCTGGGCACGCCCTTATCTGTTGTCCCTCTTTCTACTTCTCATCTGCGATAAAGATAATAAGTATGTTGTTCACTAATTTTTTAAAATTTTATTATGTTTATTAAATATAGGTTTTCTATCATGTGTGGGTAGCTTGTGTACAGTTATTTTTTTAATTTCTTGACGATACCATCAACAAAACATTTTAAATAGGCCTACCACTAGCAGTACGTCTACTGGTAGGTGTCATAGTTGTAACACGGTGTTACACCTAACCCCGCCAGGTAGAGGCTGGATGTTTGCTTGTATATCTATCCCTGCCTGCTATAAAGACAAATGAAAAGCATACTGACTGTTGGTCAACAGGACGCTGATTAAAATGACATGTACCAGAAACACAACAATCGTAAAACACTTCCGGTAAAAAATATTCACTTTTGGGTATTTAAAACATATTTTTGAACGTATCTCCGAAAGATTTGCTCCGAGTCCCGCAGCTTTGTGCTCAAACGAAGAGGGGGTGATTGTCGTTATTTGACAGAAAATACGTCGCAGTACCGCCGATGTAACAATATAAAAAATCCATGTTTCTTTGTACCCCTTGTTAGTTTGTTCCCCGCTCTCCCCTTCATGCCAAGCATCTTCCCATACTACGGAAGGAAACAGATTTTTATGGAGGTGTACAAGTATAATAAAATAATGGCCTAACCATTTGATTTACTATGCTTGTCATTAATTATATTATATTATTCATGTGTTATGGTTTATATTAGGACATACTATAATCTCTAAGTAGAGATAGAAATCTTATGAGATACTGAAACCAAAACAATTAAGCATTCTTTAGTGGGAATCTGATATTTGAATACATTGCATAGTTCATCATTAATTAAAATTTGATTCTCTAAATTCAACAACTGACCAACTAAGAGAATATTAGCTTCAAACCGAGATCTATTTATGTGAGTCATGTGCAGCATTTATTATTCCAAATGTAAAAGGTGCGTGGAGAAAAGTTATGTTGAAAAACGGTCTGTAGCACTTGTTTAGCATTATTATCATTATTAGCATGAAACCTACATTGCATAAGAAAGGTAATACCACCAAGCTGTTCAAATATATAATATATAATACAGAATTATTACTGCGCTTTACTGACACTCTAATGTGTACTCCATCGCTTTTCTGGTTACAGAGGCTTATAACCACCACAGTAAAGTAAGAACAGGCATATGTACACTTCAACTGTGTGCTTGTATGTTTCCAACCAAAGCCTCCTCTCTCCTTGTTCCTTGATTCCTCTGAGTGCATTTGAAGAATTGATTGTCCTTAAAGATGACGGTTTCCAGGTCACAGGCTGAAGGTTGTAGGATCGAGGGGTCAAGGAGGCATCAATTGTTCTTAGGTCATAAGCTATGAACAGAAGATGGCAATGCCCAGGAACAGAACTTCCTCATGGACAATTGGTCAATTAAGCAAACCTCATTGAAATGAATAAGGGATAATGCTAACAGCTCTCTTCAGTTCTTATGATACCTCCATGGCACGAACCCTGCACCAACAGGATCTGATGTATGTTTATACTCATAAATTGCGTGTATATGAAATGAAAGGCCCAAAACACACCTTACGCAAATGCATGTTACATTTTAGATGTTTATTTTATGTCTTCTGCATTAGTGTGTCATTAGAAAAGAGCAAGATATAGATTTCCAAACATTTTCCAAAAAAAATTATGTTACACAGACATTTTTGTAAGTCATTAAAGAAAGTAAGATATTCAGTAATCGAGCACTTTTTAGATAAAAACATAATGAAGGCTATTGTTCTGGGATTTGACCTGCAGATACAGAAGCAAGTGAGAGCTAAAGTTCTGCAGAAGAACTGTGGCAAGTTCTCCAAGATTCTTGGAACAACCTACAAGCCGATTTCTCACACCAACAAATTGATTTGTTTTAGTTTTTTACTGTTTACTGCTCTGTATAGTATTTTTTTTATATTCAGGAACTTTTTCATTATTTTTAAATTTTTCGCTTTACAGAATATCTTTACATGTGCCTAATTGTATTGTATGGCACAATACTGTATATCTTACATGATATCAAATCGAAAAAGAAATAGAAACCATAAAACCATGTCTACCAGTCTAAGTGGTTAATCAAATGAATCAAAACTCGTTTCCCTTAATCAGGTGTTTTGAAGGAATCAAATCACTAAAGCTAATTGCAAAACGTGGCAAATCTCCAGTACTCACTGTCACCTCAGAGTTTGCTGCTGTTGCCAGTGGAGTCATGTAGGCAGATCCGACTGACAGCTAGAAGTACAAAGACACAAATATGAACGTGTGCGTGTTTGTCTTCCTTTGTTGTTCAGTAAATGTGCAATCAGAGCTTTTGTATTTGAACACTGATTTCAAATGCACCTTTTTAAAAATCAACATGATGGTTAAAACGTACAATAATTTAGTCATTTCTTTTACTGTTGCTAAACTAAAAACTCATCAATAGGCCATTGTGTTTTGGCCAGAAAGTCAGCTTGAGAAATATTTCTACCTTTTGAAGAAGGTTTAAGTGCCTCTGGAATACTAATCACACAATATTAACAAAATTGATCTGGAGAGTGAGTCTAAATACCCCGAAACATAATAAGGAAGACATGGTTGCACATTTCCAAGCATTTCCAAGTCCTTTAGGCCTGCACTAAAGGACACTGTCCCACAATCCACCCAAATGCATATTGAATTCATAAGCAACCATAATTTTCAGCATCGTTCACAAATTTAATTTATATCCATTCGAATGGGTTCTATTACTTTTTTGAAGGGAGGCTACTGACAACAACAGAATATCTGCAGTGACACGGCTATAGAGTCAAGGTTACTTAAAATGCACAGAAGCGATTTTCCTTTCATTCTTTAACTGGTAGACTTTCTTCACAGTGCAATAAAACTCTTCAGTAGTACTCTTTTTATAATAGTATAAAAAATGCCATCGTCATATAGCACTGTACCATAAGAGTCAGTTTAATGCTGGAACAAAGCAACTGTGTGTATCTTCTCTCTTTCATTTCTACTATCTGGCTAATGAATGGCATGCAGCTAAGAAGCTACATGCCCAGGCAAGAACGGAGGAATCCAGATGATATTGGTTATCCAAAAATAAAAGATTCTGCTTTCTTCCACTGGTCCTGTATAGTGATGTGGAAATGGATGCTCTACCGGATTTAAATCGAACTTTGGCCATGCACACCATTGGCGTGTTGGGAAAAAAATAGGGACTGCATACAAGGAAAAGCCTCCCAAACAATCTGTAAAATATGATGGTGGATTATTGACGCTTTTGGGTTGTTTTGCTGCTAGTGGTCCAGGGACTCTTCTTGAGATTGATGGTAACATGATTTCTGCTACGTATTTTAGCCCTAAACCTGGTTGCCTCTGACCAGAGGTTAAGACTTGGATGTACCCTGAGCACTATTGAAAACCTGTGGTCTGAATTTAAGCTAATGTTCCTGATGAGTGCCAAAAATTCTGGAGTTGACTGTAGGGTGTACCTAATAAACTGCCAATTAGTGCATTGCTAGTGATTTGCTTACATGTGCAATTTGTTTTGAAATTAAAACCCACTGGTGAACCCTTGAAATGACATGGTTAAAGCTTGGCCTGCATAATTTTGACCAAAACAAATGATTTGTGCTTGTTTGATCATGTGATTGCTGTGATTTTTCCAAACTCGTACAGAAACTCTCATTTTTGTAGCATCTGAGGTTGGTTCTGATGATTTGAACAATCAAGTATTGGCTTAAAGGGCTTCTTTGCACATTGGGACCATCTGTATTGCAAAGGCCAATATCGCAATAACAGATGATATATTGTGCAGCTTAGTAATGACAGAAGCCAAGACGGTGTGATGCCGAGCTGAACCCTCAAATCTCAAGGCTCATTTATCTTTCAATCATGACAATGTTTGCAGAAGGTACTGTGCATTAAATGTTCTACCACTGAGTGCAGTCTAGATTTCACAGTCACAGCAATTAAAGGGGGCCTTTGGTGACCAGATTATCGCATTTATCAGTGGCGTCTACTCACAATAACACCCTCAGTCATAACCTTCTTGTCACGGCCAGACCCGACCACCGGAGCACTACCGCCCCACACCACCAGAGGTCACCCTCACCAGAGTTTTGACACTTCCTGGTCACATGCGCACACACCACTCATCAGCACGGGTATAAAACACACACACACCTAAGGACTGGTGCGAAGTTTTGTCATTGTTATGATCGTCATCACTAAGCGTTTTTCTGTCTGGTTTCCCGGTTTTGATCATTGCCTGTTTTACCGCTACTGCTCTTTGGATTGCCCTTGTTTGTACCTCTGCCATTTGGATTGTTTACCTGGTTACCGACTCTGCTTACGTGCCACGATTACGAGATTGGATTTGCCCTTTGTGTTCAATAAACCACGCTGCATCTGGATCCTTCTGTCTGTGTCCTGTGAGTTCGTGACAGAAAACTTCGCCGCTAAAATGGATCCAGCGGCGTTCGAGACGCGCCTAGCTCGACAGGAACGGCGGTTGGAGGAAGTACTACAGCTCCTCCAAGCGTACTGCCAGCAACCGGGCGCTTCGCCTGCCCACACGGTACCGCTGCCACTACGCCCACCCGATGCACCCCGAGGGGGATCCGCCGGAGCACCCTTCATCCTGCCACCCGAGCGATACGACGGCGCACCCGGTCAGTGTGAAGGTTTCTTAATGCAGTGCTCACTGTATATGCTACATCACCCGGAAATGTTCAGTGGGGAAGCCGATAAAGTTCATTTTGTGATCTCCTTGCTATCGGGGAAGGCACGTGACTGGGCCACGGCACTATGGTCCCAGAATCACAGCCTGTTGACCTCGGAATCGCAGTTTCTGGAGCAGTTCCGCGCCGTATTTCACCATCCAGCGGCCGGACGGGCCGTGGGCACCCAACTCTGCGAAATCCGCCAAGGGACACGCTCGGCATCCGCCTTCGCCCTCGAGTTCCGAACCCTAGCGGCGAGTAGTGGTTGGGACGAGGCGGCCTTGCTTACGATGTATCGACGAGGCCTAAACCTCGATCTGCAAAGGGAGCTGTTGTGCAAAGGGGAGGCGAGGACGTTGGAACAGTACATCCAACTGTCGATTGCACTGGACAACCTGCTACGGGAGGGACGCCAGCTCGCCCCCCCGACCCAGGCCACCTCCGCGCCTCTACCCCCGGAGGAACCCATGCAGCTAGGCCGGGCGGGTCTGACGGAGGAGGAGCGGCGTCGGCGGATTCGGGACAACCTCTGCCTCTACTGTGGCGCCTCAGGGCACATGAGAATCGCCTGCCCCCGACGCCCCGGCGGAACCGGGGCACCCCGGGTGAGTACCCCTTCTCACTACACTATGGCAAAAAATACGTGCACTATCATGGTAGCGATCTCCTGGTCTAATCAGTCTTTCTCTGTCCCAGCGCTGATCGACTCCGGAGCGGCCGGGAACTTCATTAGCCGC